>JAOTRH010000016.1:2693409-2725527 GCA_034768845.1 Heliamphora exappendiculata | reverse complement strand
AGGGAGGGAGGGAGAGAGAGAGATAACTGTACAGAATTTTAACATTAACCAAATGACCAAACACCAATTCTGTAAATACTATTACTTAGAATAAACTCAATAATCATATATAGGATGCAAGAGTGTGTGTGTGTGTGTGTTTTTGTTTTTTGGGGGGACGCAAAGAGATGCAAATCAACAAAAAATCTATTTAGATTACACACACAGCAATCAAGATCCATTATATCCACAGCACAGAGATGGAATACTTGCCTACGAAGTTCTCATTGCATGGCATGTGCAACATCCTTTCTTCAGATACTTCATGCTCCCTTAAACACATAGAGGCAAACTTGTCTACCATGAAGGTGTCCAGAATATCTCGAGCATCAAAGGATAATGAAGAACTACACATAAGAGGAACAATTAAAAAGGCCACACTGAAACAAGAGATGGCGGGATACTGCATAACTATAGTCTGAGCAGCGAAGTTAGATCAGATATGACACGGTGAACGCGTCAATCTAATGGCCCAGCAGGCTGTTTAGGGATGCCACTATATGATCTCCGCATATGTGAATTATTTCCTGGAAACGCATCCAGGTCTCTCCTAGATATCAGTTGTATGCTACCCTCATAGAGCATCCCTGGTATATATCTCCAATATGCGGCTCCAACCAATTCCATAAACGAAGAAAATGACCGAGAAGCAAAATCTCATCCACACCCACAATACGCTATCTATTTCAAGGATTCCAAAAAATAATTCAAATGGCATACTTCACCAATTTTTTTAACTTGTTCTGAACTCCACATATTTTACACTTTAATACTGTAACAGCTAGCTTCAGCAACTAACACCACTAGAACCATTCTCAGATGTTCAACATAGTACAGAAGTACTTTCCACTTCATTGGAAGTACCTCAAACTAAACCCGAAGAGACTAAACACATGGTTCAACACTATCAAAAGAACATAATAAATTCTGGTCCCAATAATGGATTGCAGTGACAAAACCAAAAACAAATTATGCACAGAGAACAATGAATCACCACATACATTGCCACTTTTCACTAATGGCAAGGACAGCACCATCCACTCTTCAACAGACACCTCAAAGCAAAAGGAAATGTGCAAGTAAATAGTCCGAGATTCTTGCATTAATTTAACTCCTTTATTTCACTGAACAGAAAGTGCTCACTGAACTGAATTTCAAAAGCCACCAGAATCAGGTGCAGTTTCCTTACTTAAGATGCCACCATTATGTTGCGTGTCCAATAGCAACCATGTAAAATATTACAGGCATCCTGTCATCGAATAGAGACCTGACCGCTTAAAACTCCACTAGTCATCTTTCTACCTATCAAACTGCGCTTGACTACTTGAGTATGCTAGAAAGTCCATTTATCATGGTACTAGGACGGGTTCTCATCATAACACACCTCATACACTAACACATGGATCGTACAAAATAAAACATCAGAACTTTCAATACTGGAACATTTTCTCCAACAAAAAGCATCAGCCACAGCACTAGAAACTTCACTATCAGACCAGACATTGTTTCCTAACAGTCCAATAATACACAGCCACTTCCAGAATCCATAGAACTCAGTCAACAAGATAAATCTCAAAAATTAAGAGAGTTAAAAAGAACAATTTGCAAGCAATTGGCTTCTTTAAATAGTTGCATATATAACTAATCAAACGAATATAGCCAAATAAGAGTAACCAAAGAGAGAAATTATTTTCTGAAAACAAGAACCGAAATCCAAGATATATGATCCACAAAAGGGGAAAAACATAAAGCCAGATTTTAAGGTACTAATAGTCACAGCCACCGAAACAGCAGCTCAATCAATCAAAGTAAAGTTTCCCCTATAAATTAACCAACAATGTTCAAATAGAAAACTACTGATGTAATACGCACTCATAATAAGAATTTAACACTTCTAGCCCATTTATATACTTGGACAGCCCACAAACAAGTATTAAAAGTTGTGCTTGTTTTGCAATGTAAACTTAGTCCAGCTCTCAGCGCCGAGTCATCCGAGGTTTCTCAAGTCCTCCCCATGATGCAGAACCCGAACCATACAGAGGACCCTTGTCAGCAGCACCCTGAGAAACATGGTCATATTAGTCCAACAGACTAAACTGCACTGAGAGTGGAGGAAAAAAACTGATATTATCGAGATTATGTGCATCTATACCGGGTGAGCCCCATATCCATCCCCATAAGGCGCTGGGAAACCCCTCTCAGGGCTGCTGAATTTCATCCCATATGGTCCACCTTTAGCCACCAAACATCAAGGTAAGAGTTAGAAAGCAATCACTAGAATAACCACAGAGAGAAATAACACAGACAAGAGCCTGTCGTGATGCATTGCATGATAGCTAGGAAGTTGAATTTGAAATAGATACAAGGGTGTAAAACAATTGCTGCCTTTTGGTTGCTGAGAAGATAGGATATCGGAAACGTAAGAAAACATTGGAACACTAGTGTATAACCCTCCAGCATCAAACAGGTGTACACACCATACTTCGCTTTTTATGTTCATCTATTCGGAGGAAAAATGGGAGAAGAATACATTCATATATGCTGTCAAATGTAGACGTCTTGATATAATAAACAGACACAGGAACAAGGTACTACAAAAGGAAAGTAAAGCAATTAGCATGAGCAGAAGGTTGTGTGATCCAAATGACAACAAGAATAATCGAAAGGTTTCTCCCAATGAGAGATGGAGAAGTCTCTCATGGACAAAAGCACACTGAAGGAACACAATATTGCCAGGCCCCATCTCATCGCGGGACTTGACAAAAAGTTTCCGACCAAATTCTTCTATGTCGATAAATGACTGACCACCCTCTACCTCATACACGAAACACAGCCGAGCATTATCGTTCTAACTTATTGATCATCCAGTTGAGGTAATGATGATAAGAGAGAAGAGAAGAAGATTCAAAAAGCCACCTCCTACCTCCTCATGACCTCAAAAGTAGTGAAAATTCTGTTGGATATTTGGGTGGTCAATGGGAAAGTCATTTTGCCCGACGTGAAGAAGCCACCCTCGAAGAAGGATCAAGGAAAGCCAAACAATTGCATATTACATTGCTCATTTAGGCATCCTACCAAGGATTGTTGAACACACAAAATTTTGGTTCGAAAGATGCTCGCCTCAGATACGCAGGATTACTTCCACCGAGGATGTCCTCTAGAGCGGAGAGCCCCTCCCTCACCACAAAATAATGGGATGGATGTTGTAGGAATGCAAATTTTAGCCTATCGCGAATTCACTCATGTTACAAGATCCAAAAATATAATACAATTATTGACAAATTAAATATTATCATGTGTCAAAAGGGCCTCAAATCAAGATTACATGAATGGTCCAATTGTATGGCGTTACGTGTAAAATAATGTAGTCCTCCACATGACAAGCTTTTAACTAATTAAATTAAACCACTTGGTACATTGAACCTACAGGAGAGAAAAATAAATATTCTCTAAATTAAATTAAAAGTGCATAATTATCTCTTTTTAAAAATAGAAAAAAGTAATTATGTTACTAGATAATTATCTCTTTAAAAGAAGAGGTAATTATTTTCCTAAATAATTGTCACTCTAAAAATAAATAAATGATAGATAAAATTATCTCTTTAAAAAAATAAAATAGAGATAATTATCAATAGTCTAATTCTCTTCGTGACTTTTCACATCACACTCCTATAAATAGGTGTGCCTTCCACCAAAATATAAAAGAATTTTGATATTTATCATTTAGAGATATTAAACAATAAAGATAGCTCTGCAAGTTAAAGATTTAAAAGCCTGAAGATCTTTCTCCTTCAAGTTTTATCATTTACTCCAAAAAACTCGGAAGAGATTCCGCTGTTTGATTAGGTAACAAGCTGTCAAGCTCTCGAGTCGACATTCGAAGAGAAGAATCAAAGAATTTATTTTTTTAATCTATAAACTATCAAAGATTGTAATCCATCTTCAAAATCAAAAAAGATTCAATTTGTTGCTACAATTTTATGTCCTGGTTTTTGGACTTGAGATTCGTTGTTTAGATGGTTTTCCACTACGAGAAACTTGAGGAGCACACTCTGTGCAAAGCATCTGAGCCTGAATCTCAAACATGCCTATACTTTGAGGTTAGGCAAGCTAACATACTCCCAAACTCCACAATACGAAACAAGGCCATACTCTCTTTGGCTGAACATGGCAAGGAATGTATGAGAGCAAGCAAGGTCCATTCACAAAGGCTTCACGGACAACTCATGTGTCATAACATTCATAAAGGCAAATCAACAAGTACGTTTCCCACACAACAGCCCGCTCTATGTTCTGATGACCATTAATGGGGTGGAATCTGGAATCTCGACGAAGTTTCATGAGTGGAGTTACCCTCGATATTATCCCTTACTCAACTTTCTATGCTACAATTGCTAGCTCGCAAAAACTTTTACTAAATAATTAAATCAAATGAGGCCCAATGTTTTGCATCATTCACCTCCACTTCAAAAAAAAAAAAAAAAACTCGACCTCAAGTTCACGTTGATAGACTGAACTCTATCGTGCCAAAGAATCAAATATTTCGAACATGGTGACAACTATTGCTTCTTCTAAAATTTGAATGCCTACAAGCTTGCAACAAAAAAATATTAGTTTTCCCAAGCTTGCAACAAAAAAATATTAGTTTTCCTCTTCTTTTTTTTTTTTAGAAGGAAAACAAACAAAGGAGAGATACACTGTCCTAAAGATAACATCAGCTCTTCATGACAACATCAGCACTTCATGCAGAATCCTCCAAAGCCTATGAGGAGGCTCTTGCAAAACAACTAAACTTTCTTCTTGATCAATACCTAACTTAGCCAGTAAATCAGCGCCTCTGTTATCTTCTCTAGGCAAGTAGTTTAAGCTACATTTACATCGTTTCATCAAAGTCCAGCAATCAAGAACAAGGTTTCTAAAAGGTGTTGTGTCGTGAGGCCCTTCATGAAGGATCTCCACCGCCACTAGGGAGTCGGACTCAATGTGCACTTGGCTAAGCCCTTCTTCCAGCACAATGGTAAGACCCATGTAAATTCCCCAAAGCTCAGCCTCCGCGGCTGTGCAATCTGGAAGTCTGCAGTAATAACCTTTCAGCCACTCTCCTTGCTCATTTCTGAACAGACCTCCACACCCAGCTTGTCCTGCCAAACCTGAAGCAGCCTTGCAACTTCCATCAGTGTTTAGTTTGATTCCACCTGTAACAGGAGACGCCCATCTAATTAGTAATGTACCAACATCATTTTGAGCATTAACTTTAATGAAAGCTTCCCTGTAATTCTCAGCAGTGAGGCATGCCTCCCTGGAAATCAGGTAACTGTTGGTTTCTTTATCTTCAAAAACCCTCTAATTCCTGGCTTTCCAAATACTCCAAACAATATTGGAAAACAAGCTATTCCAAGGCACCATTTCCACAATTATGTTTACTCAAATTATCTGCCATCCAACATTTAAACTCTTTTTTGCATCCTCAAGTCTCTTTTGGTTAAAGATGTGGAAAATGATCCCAAACTTGGGACCATTAATGACAATCACATAAGAGGGGGGAATATCTTCAACAAACTCACTACATCTGGGGCAGTAAGAATTAGAATCCATGCCTCTGTTAATACTTTGGGAGTTGGTCAGAATTTTGTTGCAACGCAGCCCTTAAGAACAGTTAATTCTTTGGGGAGGTTAAGTTTCCAAATAATGTTCCAGTTCAAAGAAGGTTCCTCCCAAACATTCAGCAAATTATAAGCTGAGTGGATAGTAAAGACTCCATTAGAACTTCCTACCCAGGATGAGTATCATCCCTCTGAATATTGGTAATCAGCAAATATCACTACAAATCTAGGCTGGTCCCATTGCTTATTAGGACCTATCAAATTTGACACACGGGCTTCAGAACAAAATTTGGGGTACAGCTAGAGTTAGATCCAGTCATGCCCAATGGAAATGGACCAGTGCAAACAGTCCATTTAGTACCTGCCTTCAAAATGGCTTTCAGTGTTTATGATACTTTTCCAAATGTGAGAGGCTGGCCTGCTAGAGGGCCAGCTTTGAATGGAGTGATTTCTCTAATACTTGCTTCTAATAACCTTAATCCATTGAGGATTCTTCTCGGTACTAATTCTCCAAACCAACTTAGAGAGGTTAGCCAGATAGTTTTCTCTTGCTCTCCTAATGCCTAAACCACCATACATTTTCTCCTTGCTCACGTTATCCCAATTGATCAGATGAACTTTCTTTCTAGATTCAGAATCACCAAAGAGAAAGTTCCTGGTTAATTTATCAATTTCCTTACAAAAATTGACGAGTACAGCAGATGTCTTCATGGAGTAGGTGGTATAGCAGTGGATACAGATTGGATTAAAGTAGCTCTGCCAGCCAAGGAAAGAATAATTGATTTCCACTCCACCATCCTCCTACTGAGCTGCTCAATGATATAATGGTAGGTACTATTACTGATCCTTTATTGATCAGAGGCACACCCAAATATGACTCAGATCTGTAGACAGCTTAATACCTAGTTTAAAGCTAGGTCTACGTGCTTTGCTCCTGGACAGAATTGGGGAGACAAAAAAAACTCCGATTTCTGTAGGTTGATGACTTGACCAGATGACTTACATAAAGTATTGAATGTATCAAGGATTGAATCACAGTTATGCTCATACGCTTTGAAAAATAACAAGAGATCATCAGAAAAAAAAAAAGTGAGAGACACAAGGACCCTCTCTAGAGGCTCTAGTTCCCTGCCACTTTTTAGAAGCAATTTGGTTATAAATCTGGTGGGAAAGCCATTGCATGCAAAGCACAAACGGATACGGGAAAAAGGGGGTCGCCCTGTCTCAGCCCTCTTTTGAGGAGAAATATCACTAAGAGGTTCGTCGTTCCATAAAATGGAACATAAATGAGACTTGACCAGATGACTCACATAAAGTATCGAATGTATCAAGGATAGAATCACAGTTATGCTCATCCACTTTGAAAAATAACAAGAGATCATCAGCAAAAAATAGGTGAGAGACACAAGGACCCCCTCTAGAGGCTCTAGTTCCCTGCCACTTTTTAGAAGCAACTTGGTTATAAATCTGGTGGGAAAGCCTTTCCATGCAAAGCACAAACGGATACCGTAAAAAGGGGGTTGCCCTGTCTCAGCCCTCTTTTGAGGAGAAATATCAGTAAGAGGTTCGTCGTTCCATAAAATGGATATAAATGAGATAAAGAGACAATTCATAATGAGCTTAATCCATTCGGAGTCTAGGTTGAAATTGTTAAAAGTATCTTCTACAAACTTTCAGGATATCCTATCATAAGGGTTTCTCAAGGTCAATCTTAATAATCATAGCACCCGTCTTACCAGACTTTCTCTGGAAAGAGTGTAAGATTTCTTGAGTAATAACCATGCTGTCAGAGGTTTGTCTGCCCAGGATGAAGCTAGCTTGTGCGGGGCAGATAAGCATCACATGAAAGGGTCTAAGTCTACTCACAAGGATTTTGGAGATGATCTTATACAAAACTTTACATAAGCTGATGGGCCGAAATTGTTTTATGGTCTCTGGGAAGTTCACTTTCGGAACTAGAGTCATGACAGTTTTTAGGTTACTCACCTGACGGATCCTTCGAGTCTCAAAACAGGATTTAATGAAACATAGAAGGACCGACCGATAATATGCTAAAATATTTTAGATAGAATATACTCCGAATCCCATCCAAGCCTGGGGATTCAAACCCACTAATATTTCGCACAGCATTCCAAACAGAACCCTCATTGGGAATACCTTTAAGAAACACCCTATCAGAATTGGAAAGAGGGAGGGTGATCAAAGCTGTCCCAGGTAAGAGGAACCTCATTAGGATCAAAACAGAAAAGTTTCGAGAAATGAGAATAATTTGAGAATCAATGGTATCATCCAGCCAAACATCGCCCATTCTAATGGAGTCCATTTTATTTTTCCTTCTTCTGATAAAAGTGGAGAGATGGACGTATTTTGTGTTCCAATTGATGAGAATAAAGAAAAAACCCCTCGGGACGACCAGACCAAACGAGGCAGAATGCAAAGAGATCGTCGATGGACAAAACTGTCCAAACGGGACGTCCGGATGGAATCGGGCAGCGAGCAATTATTTTGTTCTCTGTGAAAGGGCGTCCGAACGATGGCAAATTCCGTCAGAGCTCTACTCAGTTTACCAGAAAGTTGGAATGGCTTGTTCATGGCGGTTAGTTATTCCTCATAATCAAGGAAATTGAAGGAGCAATTATAGATCCAAGTCACGTAGAATATCACAATCGCGGGCTAGCGATCAAAAATCTTGTGGTGGTTAGAAATGCGGTCAAAAGGGCACTTCAAGAAAGATTGCAAAGCTCCAAGTAGCAGGACAACACAAATCAAGAGGGTAAGAAAACTGTCAATCTTACTGATGATGATGACACAAATGTGTTGATTTGTGCCATGGATTCCCACAATGAGTCTTGGATTGTAGACGCTGAAGCCTCATTCCATTGTATTCCATGCATGGATATTCTCAGTAACTGTGTAAAGAAACCTCGGCAGAGTATATATCAGAGACGACAAAACCTACAATATCATTAAGAAGGGTGACATGCAAATCACTCAGAAAGATAGATCAATCCTGAAACTAAAGGATGTTAGACATGTACCTAGTCTAATAGGAAATTTAATTTTTGTAGGTCAACTATCAAAATTTGGGATCATGACATCTTTCACAACAAATTCACGGAAGATGAGCAATTGGTCATTGGTCCTAGCCTAAGTCTGTTGTGCCATGTACTAGTATAAACCTCGGACTTTGCCATCACTATGCTCCATACGAGCAAAAAGGGGATGAAGGTGATCTCAAAAGAGAAATTACCGGAATTGTAGTCAATAGACCTAGTGTCTTCGGAAAGCAAAGGAAAGTCAGTTTCAAAAGAACAATAAGGACACCAAATGCAAAACGACTGGAATTAGTCCATACGGATGTATAGGGACCTTTTCAGGTACCCTCTTTAGAAGGCTCTCATTATTTCATTACCTTTATTAATGACGCTACGAGGAAGCTTTGGATTAATTTTTGTAAAAATATATCCAGTATTTTGGGATATTCAAAACTGGAAAGCCCTAGTTGAGAATGAAACAAGGTTAAAGCTGAAACGACGAGTACTACAGCAGTGAGTTTGAAACTTACTGTGCGGCTAATGGGGTCGGGAAACAGATGACCGTTCCTCTGAAGCTAAAAGACAGAATAGGGTGGTAGAACGTATAAATAGAATAATTCTGAAGTATGCCAAGAGCATGAGGTTGCATACCGAGTTTCCAAAATTACTCTAGGCTTATGCTGTGAGTACGGCATCTTATCAATAGGGGACCTTCAGTACCTTTGGATGGTGGACTGCTAGAGGAAGTGTGGACAGAAAATGAGGTAACTTTATCCCATCTACGTATTTTTTGTTGTATTTCCTATGTTCCTCTAGAGCATGATAAGAAAAACAAACTTGACATTAAGTATAGAAAGTGTCGGTGTTGGCTATGGAACTGATAAATACGAGTACAAACTTTGGGAATATGAAAAGGAAAACAGTTAGGAGTATTGACGTTGTGTTCAACGAGTTAATTTTGTTATTAAAAAAAAGATCAGATGGGGCAGACTTTGTTGAATTTAAAGGGACATCTGATGGAGTTTTGAAGTCTCGGGATAAAAACATACAGCCAACTCCACAAACAGAAATTCCTCTCAGGAAATTCACCATAGTAAATAAACTTGTAGTGCATTGTTTACCATCATTGAATTATTTGTTGCTAACAGATAGTGGTGAACTATTGTTCTTTGAAGATGCTTTGCAATACCAAGGAGGAGTGAGAGCGTGCTATGGATGATGAGATGGAGTCTCTATCATCAAATTAGGCTTGGGACTTGGTAAAATTACCAAGGGTAAGTTATCTCTGCAGAACAAGTGGCTCTACCGACTATAAGAAGAAGTTTATGGCAGTAAGCAATACAAGGCACGCTGGTAGTCAAAGGGTTTTAGCACAAGTGTGAAGATTTCAACCATTAGGCCAATTTTTATCATTGCAGCAAAAGAAAACATATACCTGGAGCAGTTGGACGTTAAAATTGCTTTCTTCCACGAGGATCTAGATGAGGACAGTTATATAGTGCAACCACTGGGATACGTAGTGGAGGGACAAGAAAATCTTGTATGCAAGCTCAAGGGAAGCTTATAATGTTTGAAGTAGGTAATGTGGTATAAGCTTAGTTGCACGATCCTCTTACTAGGGTGACGAATTTGTCTCGAAACCTCGCTTCCGCGCTCCAAAGTAAGAATCTTGTAAGAATCTCGCTCTCATTGAAAAAGAATCTCGCTCCCAACTAAGATAAAACAACTTAAACATATAGATTTCCAAAAAATAAAATAAAAGTAACAAAATTTAAAAAAATCAATAGAATTAATAAGATTATAGAATAAAATTACCTGAAATATATTCTAGTACTCTATATTTACATAATATTTATTTATAGATACAAAAAATAATCTGAATTTGACACTAATTCTCAATATTTATTCTTATTTTAACATATATTACAGTTAAATAAAAAAATATTTACGCTCCTATAAGTGCTCCTAACCTTAAACTCTTCTGTATGCCCTCGCTCCCCCGCACCCGCTCTCGCTCCCGCTTCGTGCAACTAATGGTTTAAGTGATTTGATACTTTCATGTCAGGTGCAGAATTTAGCAAATGCCATGTGAACTACTGATGTTATTTCAAGAAATTCCCTACATCTTATCTTAATTGTTATTATATGTAGATGATATGCTAATTGTCGAGTCTAACATAGATGAAATTGGGAATCTTAAGTCCCAGTTTTCTAAAGAGTTTACCATGAATAATCTGGTGGCAACCAAACAAACTTTTGGCATGAGGATCAATCGGGACAAGGTGAATGTAAAGTTGAAGCTCTCCCGAACATGGTGCAGCAACAGGGATATGTAGTGAGGGACAAGAAAATCTTGTATGCAAACTCAAGAGGGGCTTATATGGTTTGAAACATGCCCCGAGAAAATGCTATAAGAGGTTTGATAATTTTATAGCAAGTGCATGATTTAGCATATGCCATGCAAACTACTGCCATTATATCATGAAATTCTCATCATCTTATCTAACATTGTTATTGTATGAAGATGACATGCTATTACAGGATCTAGCGTGGATGAGACTAAGAATCTCGAGTCACAGTTGTCCAAGGGGTAGCCAAATAGTTTCTTGGCATGAGAATCAGTCGGACAAGACAAACAAAAAACTGAAGCTCTCCCAAGCAAAGTATGCTGAAACGATTCAACATTAATGGTACTAGGCTTGTTATCACACCTTTACCAAGCCACCGAAGGCTTTCAAAGGATCAAAAAGTAGTCAGTGAAGAAGAGTAAGGAAGTATGGACAACGTAACATACACGTTAGCTGCAGGTATCCTAATGCATGCCATGATATGCACGAGGCCATACATTTTCAATCTGGGCAAGGAACATTGGGAATCGTTCAAATGTATGCCATCTCTCCTTTATGGGTTATCTTCTTATGAGAAGTTTTTCGGACACGCTCCCAATTACTCCTTACTGCGTGTATTTGGTTCCATTTGTTTCGTTCTTCTCCCTAAACGAGAACGGACCAAACACAGTGCTTGCTCTGCTCTCTGTCTTCTTAGGTTATGGCCTCCACCAAAAAAGATATTGATGTTATGACTCTGTCTCCAGACGTCTCTATGTCTCGTGATATGTTGTCTTTCTTGATCGTCTTGCCTATTTTAATTTTTCTCCCAAGTATGCTCTTGTTTTCAAAGACGACTTAATTCATATTAATCATTTTCCTCTCGATGTGCCCTTTGAGGATTTACTTCTACCATTGATGTCCATGATCTTCCACCTACCTCCTAACCTTCTCAGCCTTCCTTTCTCCCGTTAGTGTACTCCTATCGTCCAGCTGCTCCTTCTCCACCTGTATCCACCAGCTCCGACCCTGCCCCACATGCTCCTATGGCTCTTGAGGCTCCTACCCCTCCTGACCGTCGATATCCAATGCGTACCTGCACCCCACCAATAAGACATGATTTTTGGAATACTTGTTTCTCCCCTTCATATCGTGCTTTTTTTACTTATATTCATACTTATTTTAAGTCTCGATCTTATAAAGAAACATGTGAGGACCCTAATTGAGTTAAAGTAATGCTTGACAAATTATCTGCTCTTCAAAAGACTGGTACTTGGGATTGTCACTCTTTATGCAGGTAAAAAAACTCATCGGATGCAAGTGGATTTATAAAGTCAAAACTCACTATAATGGCTCCACGGAGCGCTACAAAGCTCATCTACTTGCTAAGGGTTTTTTCAAGGAATATAGCATTGATTACGGGGAAACCTTTGCTCCAGTGGCTAAAATGACCATTGTTCGCACCTTCATCTTTGTTACTGCCGTTCGTCACTGGCCTCTTTTTCAACTTGATGTCAAGAATGTCTTTCTCAATAGATATCTTCATGAGGAAGTTTATATACAACCTCCTCTAGGTCATCCTCATCTTCCGGGCATGGTATGTCGTCTCCGTCACGATCTTTATGGTCTTAAGCAATCCCCATGTGCCTAGTATGACACTTTCCAGCTAACTATTACACATATTGAATTTCATTTTAGCCCACATGATTCTGCTCTTTACATCTGACATACATCTGATAGTATCGTTGTTTTACTATTATATGCGCATGGCATGACATCACTGGTTCTGATTCGGTCACTATATCTTAGGTCAAGCAACATTTGTTTCAGGAATTTGAGATGAAAGTTTTGGGCCCCGTTCAGGTTTTTTCTCAGTATCGAGGTCGCTTCTTCACCTAAGGGTTATGATCTATCACAGGCTAAGTACGCTCGTGAGATTGTTCACCGTGTCCGCTTAACTGATGACAAGATTGTTGACACTCCCATTGAACTCCATGCCAAATTCTCTTCTTCTGATGATGTTCTTCTTGATGATCCTTCTATCTACCAAGAGATGGTTGGGTGTTTGGTCTATCTCACCGTGACCAGGCCTGATATTGCCTATGTTGTTCATGTCGTCAGCCAATTTGTCGCTACTCCTCGCTCCACCCATTGGGTTGCTTTGCCACGCATCATCCGTTATGTCTGGCATACTATTTTCCAATTTATTATTGTCGTCTACCTCCACATTAACTCTTTAGGCATATGTAGATGCTGACCAGACTGATGACGTTTCTAATCGCAAATCTACTACTGGGTTTTTCATTTTTCTCAGTAACTCACTCATTTCTTGGAAGAGCGTTCCACTGTTGAGGCTGAATATTGTGCTATGGCACATGTTACTGCTGAGATTGTCTGGCTCCAGTGCCTTCTGTCTGATTTGGGTGCCTCTTCCCATTCTTCTACCTCAATTTATTGTGACGATAATAAGAGTGACATCCATATTGCACATAATTCCGTGTTTCATAAGCGTACCAAGTATATTGAAATTGATTGTCATTTTGCCTCACAACAACTTCAATTGAGCACTATTAGCCTCCCATTCGTTCTTTCCTCTTTGCAGCTGTTAATTTCTTCACAAAGACTCACACTGCTACTTGTTTTCGTTTTTTGTTGAATAAACTCTCGCTGCTCTTCGGGCTCGCATCATGAGTTTGAAAGGGGTGTAAGAAGTTCATTTTTTGTATTTTACATATAACTAAAGGGTAGTGTGGTTTTATTACCATTATTAGGATTTTTCTCTTTTTACATATATTATGTACTCCAACATTAAGGTTTAAGTGACTGAATAATATGCAATAATAATACTATTTCTTTTGTTAACAATCTCCTACCTATAAAGATTCATTATACCTATCTTTGAGATACACAAACCTTCAACTCCTCCGACAAAAAGATGAGGAGAAACATTTTGAAGCTTACGAAGACAAGCACACTACCGTCACATGCCTCCATGAAGACTCCCTTCTAGCATCCCTTCTCTACATCACCTCCCCTCCATGGGGCCCATTTTAGTACAGTAGCATGATGGAGTTGAGTGGTCAATTTATTACATCAGTTGAGCCATTCACATCATTCAAAGGGCAAAGGCAAGGTATTTCTTGATCAAGCACTATTGCTTGGCATTGATATTTAATACAAAGTAGTTTTGCCACCACATAGTGTCTAACACCTCCATCTCTTGACCAAGTGTAATCCTATCCAAGTTTGTGCTAACTCACTCGCCCAGCTTTGGTAGCTGGCAAGATGGTTCCTCTCCCTCGTCGAGCATGAGATTATATCCAAGGCTCCAAAAGCAATCAATACCCAAGCTTTGGTCAACCTCGCTCATATCTCGAGTAGAGAATATTAGCCTCCATGGAAAAGCTTCCAAGTAATGAGGTTCAAGCAGCATAGCATCCTCAAAGGGAGAATGGAGCCTTACCTTTGATGGCTCCTCTACTTTGGAGGGAGGTGGCACGAGAATTGTCATGACCTCTCCGAGTAATACCAAGGTCAACCTCTCCTACAAATTAGAGTTTGAATGTTCTAACAACGCATAGTATGAAGCCTTAGTGCCTAGGATCATGACAACACTCGACCTGGGAGTTACCCTCCCAAGCCTAGTGGTGGAGTAGACTAGCGGGGACTATGCAATCACGAATACGCTCTAGGATCTGATTAGGAAAGTTTGGCACAGTAAGAGTTGTGCATGTCCCTTACTCCAGCAAATGCCGCCTAAATGCCCTTGGCAACCTCACGATCCTCACATCCAAAATAGATATATCAAAGAACCAGCCATGATGGTTAAGGGGCTCCCATACTTCATGAGTTAAAAACTAACCCCATCCCTCACGGTAAGTATTTCTTAATGTGATTAAATAGTTCGCGCGTACGAGGGGGCTCTTTTGCTCAAGTGGAATATTGGCTGGAGGTTTAGATCTTTAAAAACAAAGACTAAGCTCCTGAATGATTTGCGACTGATCTTGTGGGAGGGGAAACGTGAGCCCTTCATCATTGATTAGAATGCTAGAGGGGCATTGCATTACTGGCATGCCAATATTAAAAGAGACAACCAAGTTCTAGAGCCAATACCTAAAGTGTAGTGAGTTCCCTCGAAAGTTGAATGATACATAATGCTTAGGTCGGAAGCAAGGCCTAGAAACCCACAAAGGTTGATGCCAGAACCATAAACTATTCAAGCGACCGATGACCCTCACCTCTATATCGCTAGAGGACTAGTGACTAAGGAGAAGAAGTTGAGGATTCATAAAGTGACTTGTACCTCCCTTTTCTGCAAAGGGCTACACCTTGACCAATCTTTAGAAAGAAAACAAGAAGATAAAAGGGACATTTACTGTAACATGTAATGCTTAATTCTCTGAACCTACCAACCCACTTCAACTCCTTGATATGGTCTTTGAGGTCCGAGCATTAGTAAAATGGGAAATTAAGAAAACTTCAAATTGTCAAACCAAGGGGATGGGTCACTCGTTGGGCATGGGATGCCAAGCATGACAGCACAAGTGAGCTGGCCCCCTGTGGCCTGACTATCCCACAAGGAGATTTTCACCTCTATGCCTGCAAGAAGAAGACAGAACATAAAAGTAGTGATATCCTCTATCAAACTTACCATTATATGGCCACTTTGAGCATTCTCTATCTTTGTCACAGACCAGATTGTACTCACACATCCCCACCTCTATTGGGATTGTGCCCATTTAGTGCCTAACATCTATTTTTCCTGGTAAGTACTAAATGAATGTTCAGTAAAAAAAAGCCTTAGGTTTCTTTAAAACTTTTTCTTTTCTAAACTTTTTTGTTTTTTGGTTCAAATTTTATACTTTTTCAGTTCCTTTTGACATGAGGAATCTAAAAAGTATGCCCGTTCAGACTAAAGTTAAAAAATATTCACTAAAGACAAAAAAAAGCTGTAAAAGCCTATTAAGTGGCATTGTGGCTTTTTTTGTCTTAAATAATTTTTTTTATTTTTTAGTTAATTTTCTTTTTTAGCTCCTCACGACGAGAGAAATTTAAAAAGCATCTTCATGTAGAACCTGGAAAGACAAGAAATAGAAAAAAGGTATCGCCAAAGGGTCACAGCTTTAACACAAGGCCACACTAATTCTCATAACCAACTCTGAAAAACACATCAAGAGAGTCTCTTATTTATAGGTCTAAAACCCTAATTTGACAAGGAAATTAAAATCCTAAAGGGAATAAAAATTAAAATAAAAATAATTAAAAAATAAACTAGATTTTTAAATTAAAACAAAATAAAAAAATCTATTTAGAAGACAATCAAAAATAAAACTAATTATTAAATAGTTAAAATTGAGTTGTAATTGAGCCCAAGTGTTCCGTATCTTTTTCCTCCACTAAAAAAAAAAAACTCAACCTTGAGTTCATCTTGAAATATTGAACTCTGCTATGCTAAATAATCAAGTATTTTTGAATAGGATAGTTGTCACTTTGATTCTTAACTTTTATCTCACATAATGACATAAAAAAGTTGTTATTATTGTATCGGTTTAAAACCTCGCTAATTGATACTTACAGTGTCCATTGTCCACTTATCTTCAGCCCGTAAACTTAGTCGATACAAAACTATATTATAGCACCCAATTTTTCATATTCGTCAGGGGCTCAACGGTTAGGTTCGACTCTGGTCCCCCAATCTCTTCCCTTGGCTTGGCAACTATTCGATGGGTACCAAGTAGCCTTTGGCCTAATGGTATAGGTGTTTGCCTCCAAAGTGAAGGTTGGGTGTTCAAGCCTTGCAAAGAGCAGAGTGTGGGTGTAATGGGTGTGCGAGTTTAGTCGTTCAAAAAAAAAAAAAAACCTATTCGATGGGTACACACCCGGAGCTAAGAGTACGTTGTCCCAATAAAATGGCTCGGCAACATATCGTTTCTTCTAAAGCACACCTCATTCGTCCCGCTCGCAACAATCCAATTAGTTCTCCAGGTGGAAATAACATTAGACGTTCCATCTTCTAAAACCAACACTTTCGATGCTATTTGACATACAATAATTTATACATGCCTATTATGGATCTGCACCCCCTTGGATTGATAAACCTTATGGATTATTAACCTTCCAATTAATCTTGATATTGAGTGCATGAAAATGGCTTGTCCTTCAATGGCCGGAGAAAGAATAGGATCATTTAATCTAACTTGTCTTCGTACATAATGTGATAGTGCGGCTGAGTGAACATCAAGGTAGGAGACCCCTGAATTGACATTCCATCTTTTTTTGGAATTGTAGGCTTCAACATAATAATTTCTCCATTGTATTGGAAGCTAATAGTGGTATCTTCCCTATTATAAGTGACACTAAATTCATCCATCCATGGATAACTAAGTAACACGTGCGTAATATTTATAGAAAGGACATCACACCATAACTCATCAGAATAATCATCCATTTGAATGAGTTAAACACCTTCGAAAAACCAAAAAAAAAAAAGATGAGTATTAATTTATAGAGTTGTGGATAAGCTTCAGGCTTAAGTTTCATCTTATTGACACTTTTTTCCTAATATTAACATTCATTGGACATCCTCCATCAATGATAACTATGCAAAATTTGTTAGCGCACCTAATAAAAATACAAAACCTATCGGTGTGTTTCCACTTCATCTAGTGTTAGAGAAAGGTGGAAGAATGTTTCTTTCTTTTTTTATTTTGCTACAATTTTTTTCTCTTGGGCAAAGTTGCTCTTGGGTTTTGGAATGGGATGGGTTCTTTTGGGTTGGACTGGGCGGTTTTGTTTAGGTTGGTTTTGTTGGATTGGGCTGGGTTAGGTTAGGAACAAGGTTCAGATAAATGAACACTCTTTAGTGATGGATTTAAGCATGCTGGATTTGGGTCAAGTAATGAACTGTGTATAAAAGTATAGGTCAAAGTTTAATTGTGGCTCTCGAAAGGTCTCGTTCTTGGAATTTATAGAGGTGGCAAGGGAGAGAAAATGAGAAAGAAAGAAAGAGAGAACTAGGGCGATGGGTACCAACACGATTTCAGCGATAGTCTTTTGCGATGGTGAAAATGCTTAGTTGACTATGGCAGTTCTCGCTATAACATATCCCAACGGAGGGTTGCGATGGAGAGAACAAGTTCGACTAGGGTTTCAGCCGAAGAATAAGGAGAAGAGGTTTTCTAGGGTTTCGGCTAAGATTTCAGCGATGACCTAGGGTTTTGGCCAAGATCAGAAACGACGAAGATGTCAAGGCTCAAGGCGATGGTTGATTAGGATTGCAAATCGTCGGGTGACTATTCCTCGTGTCTGTGTTTTCTTTTCTTTTTTTTTCTTTTGAGTGGTAGGTTTTCTGGTTTTCAAGAGGTTAAAGGGACCGAACGAGAAAGAAATTTAGAATTCAACGGGAGAGAAAGAGAAATAAGAAGGAAAGAGAGAGAGGGATGGGATCTAGAACCTAGGATCTGAATACCAACACGATGCAAGATGTGGAGGCATAATAAATGAAGAAAATGTAGCACAAAAAGGTTACAAGTCCTACACAAGGCCACAATCTCAAACACTAATTCTCATAAATCAACTCTAAATAATACATTAAGAATGCCTCTTATTTATATGCCTAACACTCTAATTTGAAAAGAAAATTAGACTCCCAAACAAAAAGGAAATAAAAATAAAAATCTCAATTAAAAGATAAATTAGAATCTTAAACTTAAGGAAACAAAATAAAATCCTAATCAAAAGACAATTAAAAATAAAACTAATTACTAAATAGTAAAAATAGCATTTCAAATGAGCCTTAGTGTTCCGCATCATATACTCATTTGGATTAATGCTAAAAAAGTCCACTAAAGACAATATATATATATATAATAAAAACTAGACCAAACGCACGTTAGGTTAATCCCTTCCTAGAAGGCCACACCTATCAGATGACAAACTACCATCCACGCCCTTCTCATGATAAAATAAGAATTTTGACATCGTAGTAATTAGGGATCTCGATATGACGACTCACCATAAGCATGTAAAAAAAGCAACCCAGTCCATCATATTCATCAGTATCATGTTACTACTAACTCCGTAGCATTAGCATTGGAGCAAGATCATTGTCAGTAAGAATATTTGTCAACCCCCCTTTGTTAGTCAAATATCAAATAATACAGAAAATAAAACAATGCTAGCCACAGAAGGCATTCTACTAAACATGGTTGGCCGCTCAAATCTCAAAATATTAGTTTCAACATCCAAACAAGCTGAAATTTATGGGTTTTAAAAGACATAACACTTGGATCCTTCCACATTATGGATTAACAGACAATAAATAGTTAATTTTTTCACAAACAGGTAAAAGGGAAAAACAAAAATACAGAAGTAAAAAAGGCATAATATACCAGCAGCCCATGGTCTGCCATCAGCATTTGCACGTTCTGCTCGCAGCTTTTCAACCTCACGTGCCATGGACACCAAGTTATTCTCCATTGCTTGCCTCTGTTCCATCAGCTCAATATTTGCCTTTTTTTCATAATCAATAGCAGTTCTGCAAGATAAATTTCTCATGTTCGCTCATTTAGTAGTCAATCCTTTATTACCAGAAACTGCGAAGAATATATGGGCATTATACAGAATATACAAAACATGATTCAGGCACAAACCTAGCACGCATAAGCTCCTGGTGTAGCCCATCGAACTCAGCCCTCAAAAGTGGAATCTGCTTATTATCAGCTTGCAACTTTGCAACGTCTTGTGTGAGGTTCTGAACTTGCCCTGCTAGGTCTTGCCTGGTAGTGTTTAGCATTTTGACTTCAGCACGGAGTTGTACCACCTCATTTTTTAGAGGTTCGGAAGCACGAAGATCAGCTTCCAGCTTCAAACCTCTCTCGATAAGCTCCCTCGAATGCATTTCTTGTTCTGCACGGATATCAGCAATGGCAAGATTCATGAGATGAAGTTCCTCCTTAGCAGCACCAAGCTCACGCTGCAGAGCCATCCGATCTTCAACAAGCCTCCGATTTTCACCCAAAAGCCTCCGGATTTCAACATGTTGCATTTCAAGTTCTTCCTCCAACAAAACAGGGTGAGGTGGCATTGGCCTAGGCAAAGGACCACGAACAATAGGTCCTTCTGGTGGATAACCATGCCGATTGTCAAATGAATCACGAGGAATGCGATTTCTCCCAGACATTTTAAGTTATTCTACACACAGAAAGAGGACATGAAACAACATAGCTGGGATATAAGTTCATTTAACATAGCTATTAACTTCTAAATAATTATAAATCAAAGTCTTCATTGAAAAGTCGAATGTGAAAGGCCATCCAACAACTGACGAAGATAATCAACATATGAACATCAATCTCTTCGAATTGTTGTGTTTTTGTACATCCAAAAGTATCTTTAATGCTGTGTTTGGATCTCGAATTTAAGAACTTAAAAGAAAGTAAAAATGAACGAAATAAGCTCAATTTTTTGCTTTTGTTTGGTCCGCCTAGAAAAGGAGAAACAAATAAAAGGTTATCACAAAATAATAAGTTTTTTTTTGTCTGATTACCCTCCATCACTATGAATGAGGCCCCTGCAATTGAAATTGTATCCACTAGAATTGGCATCATTAAATAAAGAGAATAATCACATACCATCAACTGCACTGACAACCACCAATTTTATCAATTATTGTCCACCTTGGCATTGAATGTATACAAGTAAATGCTACAGAAAAGGCAACGCAACCAGACAATTTACATGGCATGTCCAAACACGTCCTAAAGATAAGGTGATCAAGCTTTCTGAACTCCATTAAAAAAAATAGTCAAAGAACTGTTTCAAACATCCTCAATTTTGTCCTACTAAATTGGCGTCACCCATTTATTGAACAACATAAATAACCCACAAAAGTTGTAGCCATAAACACATATCGCATTTCAAGAAATAGTGCCAAGGCAATACATAATCCAAACAAATTAAGGGGTCAGACAGTCAATAAAAGGCAAAGCCAAGAAGCAGAAGACCATCCAATGAAGACTATAAAGAAACGCAGACAGAAGTTCTTGAATACTTGTATTTGATAGGATTCTTCATTTTAGACATTGGCAAAATGTAAAACTATTCATCTCACTAAGCATAAAAGGATACTTTTTTTAATAGACCTAGGGATATAAAAGACAAACTCGACCCAAAATTACATAGAAAATGCAGCTCACGATATGTCGATACAAAGAATGAGAACCAAGGTACACAAAAAGGAAGTATGATCTGCAGGTATGAAATGTAAAAACCTATAAAAGAAAAACAAACACACAAAATCTAATCAACACAAAACCCAAGTCAACAAAATATCTTACTATCTTCCAAATTTTAAGTTCTCTTTTTAAAAAATATATATATCTTGGGACACATGCCCAGTCCAATGCTTGTTTCATGAACCTCCATCATTATGATCCTACCTTATACATGATTTCTCCACACTCATCGTCTCTATCAACTAAATTCTCTTTTCTTCACCGGATCAAGACTAACTTACCTACTTAACTTCACTCATGAAGCTCCATTATTGTGAGTGGATCCCAAATACAAGATAGTGGTATTTGATAGGATTCTTAATTTTCGACATTGGCGAAACGTAAAACTATTTGTCCTGCTAAGCATAAAATAATACTTATTTTGAATAGAGTTTTTCATCTTTTCCCAATTAAAAACCCAAAAAAAAATAAAAAGCACGAGACTCAAGTGGGAGAGGGGAAAAAATCTATCTGGACAGACTCCAATTATACCTTAAACGATAAATAGACAAAATTGCATAACTACGCCAATAGAAACATAAATATCCCAAATCTTGAGTAGACAACAGCGACTTTAGAGATCATAGAGGGATGATATGGAAATTTTATATAACAGAAAACGACGCTCGAAAAATGCTCCTATTGATTGCCCAGAAACTGCAGAGAAAAATATCTTTAAAAAATCAAAAATAAAAACTTCATAAACCAGAGAAAACTAAATATTCATAGAACACGGCAAAAAAATCAACCGTTTCATTTAGTTGACTTCAACCCTTTTGTCCTCCTACAAACATACATGTACTCCTGTAAATGTCCATACTAATTCTTATTTCCCACTGGAGAATGAGTATTGAGTAACAGTAAAAAAGTGAGATCGAAAACTTTGACGTAAAGACTAAACGACAATTAAACGGAAACCCTAAATTTCTAAATCGGCAATAAATGGATAGAAAAATGAAGAATCGGGAAACAGATTCTAACCTTTTGGAGGAGATGGAGATCGAAGAGTCTGAGCTGTGCTTCTGCAGGACTGGCGCAAAGAATGCAAGTGTCGATTAGCAGAATAGAAAACCTGGCTGCCCTTCTATGGAGACGCGGGCAAGTGGATTTGAGAATTCAGAAATTAAGCGAGATACAATTTATTTGTAATTTGTGTGTTAATTTATGGTAAACCTGGGGTGCCCTGTTTGGGATAAGTTATGTCTTTTTTGGCTTATTTTTCTTCTTTTGGGGGCGGGCGGGCGGTTTTATATCTTTTGGTAAAAATAATTTAACTTTTTTGAGTAGTAACAATAAATTAAAAGAATCATCAAAAATAAATTTATTTATTAAAAATAAAAATAAACTACATAAAATTTAATCTATTGACTTATTTTACTTTTCTTGTTATTTTTTAAACTTTTTTATATTTTTTTCAATTTTTTATTTTTTTGATCACAAGTTAATATTTGATAAAAAAAAATACTAATTTCATCTTATAATAAAAGTATATTAAAATATAAATAAAAAAATAAATAATTATCTTAAATAGAAATTGTGTAAAAACAATAATTGGATACTATAATAGTATATCACGCCATTTCATCTTAAGTGTAGGGTTTTTTGTGTAAAAATTTTGTGGGAAAAGTAAATAAGTAAATATAGGAAAGGTAAAATTTGTGAAATAATAAAAAAATATAGAACGGAGGGAGGGAGAGAGAGAGAGAGTAATGATTAGGTAAAAAAAAATGCTAGTCAATATTAAAGTACCTGTATAAACACATTAAGATCAATGAGTTATGAAAATTCTGAATAAAAGCACGACCATTCTTCATATTTATAATTCTATGATAGAGTTGCTAGGATGGATACGGGACTATTAAAATATATCATCAGATCATGAAATTTTGTTCGAACATCTCAAACCAATGTTATATTTCTAATTGATTAAGTTAACTTATGGTCGACAATTGTAGTACCCGATCAATTCGAGTCGAGTGACTCAGTAGGTGGGCCCAGTGTGTCACGCATGGTTTGACATAATTATTTTCTTAATCACCAAGTCACACGTCTCTCAGCGTCCCATGACAAACTCCATGTACTGACGTTGATCATATCTATTGTTTCTAGGATAATCTTGTTAATTCTTTGTGGAATCCCTTAATTGCATAGTCTGTGTTATAACATTTTTGTCAATACCTTACCACATAATTTATGATATGGCTCATGAGTTATATCCATAGTTTATGCCAAGTGGATGTCATAGTTTGTACTATAATTATATGGTTTGTGCCACGGTCTAAGGACTCATACATTTGTAGTTCGAGCTATGTCTACATAGTATGTGCTATAATCATCGTATAATCCATGCTATTAAAAAAGAAAAGGGAAATGACCATTTATTTGTGTAAAAGCGATAGTGCAAAATTTATATGATGTCGTTTTATCGAGCTTCATTACACGTGGACAAATCAAAGCCTAAACCTTTATTAAAACTAGCGATTGATACACTCATGTGTGTGCAAGCACATATTTAAAAATTAAAGTAAATAAAACAAATAATAAAATAATTTAATTTTAAAATTATGAGCGATTATAATTTTTGAATTAAGTAATTGAAGAAAAGTTTAATGGATAAAACCACATAAAACGACGAGAGAAATTCTCCTACCTACCCCTATGAAGACGCAATGATCTTGTAATATTATTGAAGATAAACTTATTTTTAATGATTCTTATACCTTTGAACATCAAGTGGAATATACTAGGATACACCTAATAAAATAATCACCTATATGAGTGGAAAGTGAGGTCACTAGGATACACCTAATAAAATAATTATCTATATGAGTGAAAAGTGAGGTCGCTTCCACGAGAATTGATATGAATAAATTTTTTAAAGCACTCAGGAAAATCAATACTTGTCCAGGGCCAAAATGGACACAATCGTAAAAATCATAAATTGTTTTAGAGAAGATTTTATGTGACATTCTATTGTTCTGACGTATACAAACGCTTAAATAATTCAAGACATCACGCCCACTGATTAGTTAATAAGTCCAATAGTTTATCGCATGAGAAGGTTCAAGGCAACAAATCACTTGTTTTTATATAGAAAATTATAGCTCGCACTCTTTCCGCGTTTGCATAGTCCTATATTTTTGTTCGCATAGTTTACCCTTTTTTGTGTCAGGAATTATTGAAAAAAATTATTTAATGTTATTTTTATAATTAATGAAAAATTGATAAAAACGGTAATTTAAAAGTTCCCATTTAGGAGTATGTATTCTGGTAGCACCTATTCGATATAAATAGGTTTGTCTCTTCATTTCGTGATTATTCTGAATAGTCACGAGTTCTTCTATATATATCGAGTTTCTCTTTTTGTTTTGGAATAGAATTTATATTGAGCATATTGCATAAATTGTGTTAGCGTCTATGTAAAGGGAGTACAAAATATTATTCAACTCGCCAAGCCCACTGATTGCAGTTCTTATTTTGTGAAATTCAGGCCATTGTATCATAAGAAGCGGGAATGAATCTGTCTTAAGGATATAACGTCAAATGCTAGCCTTAATCAACTTTCTTCATTAAATTCATTCCGTCTGTAAGTCCAGTTTTACAGTTTATTTTATTTATCACAAATGCTAAAAAAATATACACAATTTTTCAACGATTTATCCGACAATCATATCTTACATCATGATTTCATAATTAGTGCAATCACGACTATAGAATAAAACCATCAAATTAGACTTACAGACTGCATGAAATTAATGATGAAAATATATCAAGGTTAGTGTACTACACTATTAAGATAAATTTATAACTGTTGTAGTACTTACGGTGTTACGAATGTCTATCTTCCAGAATACAATGATTTAAATCCCAAGTGAGAAGCACTGCAATAGGTGGGCCCGACGAACCGAGTTATGTTTTGTACTCTCTTTACATGAATTTTGATACCATGCATGCAATATACTCTATGTAGATTCTATTTTAAAACCAAAAGACGAATACGATATTGTTAACTAGAATAACAAAATGATCTCATTCGAAAGAAAATTCTCTTAGAATATCAAGCGATTGCATGCAGGTTCTATGCCTTGTTTTAGGATTTCGCCAGAAAAAGCCACAGACAATGAAATCAAAGCAATAAAATCAAAATTTTATTAATTTCGACGAAATTTTTTTTATAAACACTAAGATCTACTTTTATGAACTGAAGTGAAAAATTACAAGAAAATAAAAGGGTAAAAAGAAAATATAAGCTGTTTGCCGAGTTGTGTGTTCGTCCATAATAATTACAAGTCCACATATTTATAAAGAACTCTATAAATAACTACTCATAATTCTTAATAACTTCCCACAACTACATTAAACATAAATTAATCCAACGACGCAAAGTTTTATTTGTAATTTCCATCAACTGCTGCTCTCTTCTTTGATTGTCATTTGTTACCTTTAACAATACTTATATGTGCATTTTAAATTTATAATTATTTTTTATTAAGTTTTTATAAAACATGATAGGCTATTAAATAGAAAATAATATTCTCAATATAAAATTTGTTAATTATGGTGTAAATAATGTCCCAAACCTCTTTAAGAATGAGAGCTTTTGAATTCTTGATGAGTTGTATAATTACACCAAAATTATTATTATTATTTTTTAAAAATGGATAATGTAACACAACCTTTGGGGCTTTGCCCAATATGGCTGTGCTTAATAGGCTGTGGCATTTGTGCGGCTTTTTGAGAGGTGCTTGAAAGAAACTATGTCATTTTTTTTTAAGTTTTCCATCGAATTTTTAAATTCTGCCATCGAATATTATTATTATTATTTTTTTAATTTTTCCATCGGACCTTTTTCTTTTTTTTTTGTGCGCTCAATAGGCTTTATCCGCAGGTACCATCCACAGTGTTTCAGCCACAAGCACTTGACATTCTTCCATCCCATCGAATGTTTTTATTTATTTATTTATTTATTTATTTATCAATTTCGTCAATGTTTGCCTTTTAACCACTGTTAAAGGCATAGGCCACATTCAAAGCTTCATCTTCTGTAGATTTTTAACTTAAAAATTAAAAATAAAATTAATAAATCGACAAAAATAAAAAGAATATAAAACAACCAACAAACAGGCTTTTTGTTTAAAAGCTGGCACTTGGCAGTGCTTAACAGGCATTGAAAAGTGTATTCAATACTTTGCTGAACAGGGTTTGGGAAGTAATCCAACATTTTACCCTGCGATCGAGTTGACTTTGATGACCTTTTTTATTTTTTTTATAAACCTTTCGATAAGCTTTTACTTTCAAAAGATTTTCCAAAGAAAAAATCTGCTTTCGATTTTTTTTTTTTTATAATTCCATTTGAGATTTAGTTGGAATAATTTTAATTTTGACATGAAAATTTTCAATCGAAAATATTAATAAAAAATTTTCTTCTTTCTTTTTATTTCCATCAATTTGGAAAGGTGAAAAACTCTTCCATCAAATTTGATTATTTTTTTTTTCTTTTGTTGCCCTTATTTGGTATTATGTTTTGACAACATAAAATTCAATTCAGCCATTATTGGCTCGGGAAGTTGTCCCAAGTCCTTCGAAGGTTATTAATATATGAATCTTGAACAATTTTAATTTTTTCTTTGTTATTAGCCATTATTTGTTGGCCAACTATGAATGAAATTTTTAAAAATTATTCAACCTTTGTTATGGGTTGTTCATTTTCACTATTGGCCATTATTTGCTGGCCAACTATATGAAATTTTTTTAAAAATTGTTGAACATGTGTTATTGGTTCTTCAATCTTACAAAAATCAACATGTGGTTTAGATTATTCATTCATACAATATTGAATATGTAGTATAAGTTGCTCAATCCTATAATGATCAATTTACAATGAGGGATGATACATCTCGTAAAGAGGATTATAATATACTGGTGATAAAGGATAATATACCTCGTAATAAGAATTATAATATACTGGTATTGAAGAATGATATATCTCATAACGAGAATAATAACATACATGTTATTAGTAGTGCATTGTAGGGACTATGGATGCATATGCTGCTCTATATTCATAGCCCTTCATGGCTCTCTGTACTGCTGCCCTCATCTCTATTTCTTTTGACTTAGTACGATGTCCACTAGGCATGTCAAATTTTGTTAACCAGACAAACAAAATGATCTCTTTCGAAAGAAAATTCTCTTTGAATATAAAGTGATTGTATGTGAGTTCTATAACTTGTTTCAGGATTTCGTCAGAAAAAGCCACAGACGATTAAATGAAAGCAATAAAATTAAAATTTTATTAACTTCGACGAAAAAATGTTTACAAATACTAAGATCTATTCCTATGAACTAAAATGAGGAATTACAGAAAAATAAAAGAATAAAAAGAAAAGTTGGACAGTTTGTCGAATTGTGTATTCGTCCATAATAATTACAAGTCCACATATTTATAAAAAAATCCTATAAATAACTACTCCTAACTTTTAATAACTTCCCACAACTATACTAAACATAAATTAATTCTACGATGCCAAATATCATTTGAAACTTCCATCAATCGCTACTTGCCTCTTTGGTTGCCACTTGTCATCTTTAACAATACTCTATATGTGCATTTTAAATTTATAATTATTTTCTATTAAATTTTTATAAAATATGGTAAGCTATTAAATAGAAAATAATATTCTCGATAGAAAATTTGTTAATTATGGTGTAAACAGATATATATAGAGAAAAAGAAACACACATTTTAATCCACACAAAGCAAATAAACATAGAACAAGAACATCTAAAAAAAATATGAGATATATGTTGTGTTGGCTAACTGACTACTTTTATGGGAGAACAAGAATGAATAATTCACTATATATACGTAATAAGGATTACAAAAACTAGGTAAACAGTCTCTCATCTCTAAATATGAGCTTCACTCTAGTATATTTGAGCTTCGCTATAGATTCGCTAGCCTCAACCTAAACATCTATGGTGTATTATCACAATGTGCCTTACTCTTCATATGATTTATATCATAACCTCTTTTATATAGATCCAAAACTATATTAAACTATGCGATGGTTGCAACTCTAATTGCCTCAATATTATGTTGTTCCACACAAATCGCTCGAGCGGTTAAAAGGCTTTCTCGATTTATTTGCTCTCTATACAACATCTGGTGACTGTTTATTACCCATTTCAAAGATGCTCTATCGAACTAGAATGCCATAAATAAGAGACACCAACCTAACAAGAAATATTGTGCAAATTGTGCCCCATGTAGTGGGTGTCTCATTGCTTAGCTTTTAGCTTCTAACGTTTATCTTATAATTCAATAAAAACTTAACAATATTTAAACAAGTCTATTTATAACATTTTATTTATAATTTTTTTCAATTTTAACTCAATAAATTTAAATTTTACTATTTTTATTTATAAATTTATAATTTTAACAAATAGTTATAATTTCTAATTAAAATTATAATAACATTTTTCAATTATAATTTATAAATTCAAAAATTTAGCTACACCAAACACTCTCATAATATAGATAAATTAAGAGGTCGTCAATTTAGAGAGTTTTGGAATTATCGTTGATAAAAATATATAATGATTCGGGGGGGAAAAAAACTGAAAATGCCAAGAAATTCAGATATGGCTTTTTGATTCAAAGAAATAAATTTTTTCTAACAATAGAATTGTCTCGGAAAATGAAAATGTCACGGTACCTGCTGAAGCTGCCCAGCCCATTTTGTCAACACTTGTAAGGCCCAAAATTTTGGCAATGAGCCCAGCCCGTTACTTTATTTGTTTGTTTTCATCCAACGAATTTTAAAAAAATTATTTTAAATTTACGTAGTATTCCCATCTAATTACGTAACAAAAGATATTTCAAATGGAATAGTACTGGACAACTTTTGTTGAATAAATAAGAAATAAGAGCGATTCACTTAATGTGCATGGTATATTTTTAATTATTAAGAGTACTACATAAATAATGTCACATGCTACTCTAAGAGTGCCGAATAATTTTTCAATAGAAAATTAAACATAAAAAGTCTTAAACAACAATAGACTGGAGAGTAAGCCTTGTTTGACATATATAAAAAGCATAAATACTGTTTGAGATGTATAAAAAGCATAACTTAATATGCTAGGATAACTTAGAGATTTAAGTTCGTCACTGGGATGAGCCGTAAACTCAGAGATCTTATATTCGACTTTCGCTAGAAGTGCCTTGATTTAATCGATACTTGTAATTTTGCGAGTAATTGTAAGTATTCGGAGATTTATGCTTTAATGGTGGGTTCAAAAAGCTCTGCCTTAACGTGATTCTTTCGTCATAAAAAAAAAACGTGACTTTAAAGAGATTTATCTTTTTCAAGGAGAAGAAGAAGAAGAATTTGAGTGTTTGAGATAATTTGTTTATGACTCTTTTTTTTAAAAAATTTTCGTCAAAGTTTTTAATATGTTTTTATTTTTTTATTTAAATTGTAGTGTTTAAGATATTAATACGATTTTGTTTATTGTTTCAAGTAGAATTGACTTTTTAATTGACTTTTTAATTAAGAGGATTATATTCACTTGATTTGAAAAAAGTTAGAGTGTTATGGATGAGTATAATTTTTTTTAATAAAAGAATAAAGTAAAAAAGTAAGTCAACTTTTTGAAATGCCGAATACTATAACTTAAAAATTGTATTTTTTTGCGTATAAAAACTTAATTTTTTAAAGATGCCAAACATGGACTAATACCCTCAATTTAAAAGTCAACATATGTCTCTACAAATAAAATAAAAATCGTGTTAATATTCTAAACATTGTAAGTTAAAAGTAAAAAATAAGAATATTATAGGCATTTTAATGAAAAAATATTTTAGACATTTTAATAATAAAGTTACCTTAAATAATTTAGCTTTTTATTCCTTTTTTTTCTAAAAGAACTAAACTTTTAAAAATCACTATTTTCAGGCATCTCAAGCAAAGACTTATAGTCATTTCACTATAAAAAAAAAACCGCTAGTGCGTTTAAAAAGTGAATTTATTCTTTCATTAGAAAACGAAGTGAAAAAATAATAGAATTTTTAAAGATGTCAAACACTCTAATTGTAAAACAATTTTTTAGATAAAAAACGAACTTTTTTAATAATTCCAAATAAGACTAAGGTCTCGTTTGGTAATTTGATTTTAAGTTAGCCTTTTTGCTTACCGTCACTCTATGCTAAATAAACAAAAAATTCATTTGGTAAACTATAGAGATAATAATTTGGTTTAAAATTGTTATAATTTTTTAAAATTTATTTTTAGATAATTTGATATTCAATATAAATTTTGTTTGATAGATTTTGACGAGTAAATTTTAAAAATATAATTTTCATAAAAAAATAGATGTGTATAATAAAAATTATGATATTTTTTAAAAATATATAAAAAAATTTATGTAAAACAAAAAACTAAAATGCTAAAATTTTTTGGATTAACAAACTATACTTTTTTAACTTTTAAAATTTTAAATAAAAAAATAAAAAATCTAACTTAAAACCATTGACAAACCATCCCTACAGCTGAATCGATGGCCCAAAAGACAAAAGAAACTCCTTCAATTTAATCACTCTTTACTAAAACTCGAGCCCGAACCTAAACCCGAACCGAACCCAAACCCAAACCCGAATATTGATACAAAGAGCGCACGTGGGGGCCCTAATGGCAATGATTTGGTGTGTATTATATTCCTGAACATTATTGGGTTCTGGATTTACAACTGCATCCGTCCATCGTGTGGCCCATGCATGTGGGAAATTATTAAGTATTTCAGGAATACTGTACAATATTATTTATGTAATATTTTTAATAAATAAAAATATATAATATATATTAAATGAATTTTCTCTTATATCTTATTTACTCAACAAAAGTGAACTTATATTATTACATACAAGATATTTTTTATTATATAATTAAATATAAATACTACATAAATAATATTACATAATATTTTGAAACTATAGGATAATTACTCACGCATGGTGAAGCTCCACCGGCACTAAATTTGAGTGGTTTGGCTCAATAAATAGTTCAAAAGTTTTTTTCTTTTAATATGTCTAAGCCATTTATAATATTACATACTAATAGGCTGTAAAAAAATTAATTGGAAAAACATTTTTTAATTTTGTAGAAAATATTGTCGTATGTTTTGTTGTGAACTATAAGTAGAGGTGTGTTGGGATTTAAATATCAATTTTCGAACGTAAATAAAAGCAAAAAATTCATGCCCAAAAAAGTAAAAAATAATCAATACCAAAAATTTTCGTAGTTCGGCCTACACCGACTTATGTCGATGAGTAAGAGAGCAAATATTTTACTACGTTATATGTGAAAAAGTAATGCCACTTCCTACAGATCTCTACCAGCTATACTTACTATATTATTCAATATAACCATAGAGTTTCATCAGTGTCTTATTTATAAACACTCCTAAAAAATCTCAAAAGTCGCATAAGTTTATACAGTATTAAACTCTATATAAGAATGATTCCTAGTGAGCTCCTAGTTCTCTCTAACCCAATTACATATAGACTAAATAAAATAATAAAAATATGAATTCTAAAAAATACAAGCCACTTAATCCAACAAGGTAGTTGTGACACTATAGCAGTAGGGTGGTAGTGGTGGGAGAGATAGTGATGATTGTGGCGACACGAAAAAACAAGTAGTTGTACAAAGAAAATAATTAGTGTGTGCATTTAGAATTTGTTGGGAGAATATCCAACGCCGAAATAAAATACATGCTCGGGAATCTAGAAAATACATCTTTATTAAACTTTCAACAATTTACAATAATCTGAAATTAC
>JAOTRH010000016.1:2680419-2693309 GCA_034768845.1 Heliamphora exappendiculata | reverse complement strand
TAATTCATTTTTTCCTCCACGGTGATAAGGGGCTAAAAGATCTACTAGCAAAAGCCAAGCCATTCTAATGTTTAAGTTATCGGCAACTTTAAGTGGGTACCCACTGTGCTTGCCACCCTAGTAACTGGCATAAGCTACTGGTTTGTTGCACGTTACTTTTGGGTAGGGTTGGTATTTTTATAAAAAGTTTGATGAAAATTTTGATGCCCACCATTGGACTGCACAATATCAAATTCACCGTTTTTTGCAGTTTTTTTTTACTCAGATCAGATGTGATGAAAAATCAAGTTATCCGTTGGAGATGCCTTATTATTCCTTATTATCTTTTCTTGCCATGCCACATGCGCAGCTAAACATTCTCTTTCTATCAACAGTCGACACTCGTTTTATTTACTTTAACATTCTGAAAACCGTTCAGTTGTTTATTCAAGACAACAAACTCTTACTTTTTTTTATTTAAAAAAAAAAAAAAAGGAGCCAAACGGAGCATTAATTTCCCCCTAACAGGGACGCCGTACAAGCCTAATTAGAAACTTTTCAGACATGAAATGTGAATAAAACTCTAATCCAGTGTTTTCATTCAATTAAGGTGACTAATGATACCGAGAGTAATCAATCATCTAATGACACCACGAGTATTCAATCATTTATGGATTCATGATTCATATATACGCGTATGTATTTGTGCATGTATGTATGTATGTATGTGTATATATAAACATATATATATATATAAACATATATATATTGTAGTGACAAAAAACTGACTAAAAGCTTAAACCTAACCAAATACCCCCTAACCATGGTTAGGGGAGGCAAACCCTCATTCTCTATATATATTAGCCTTCCATTCACAGCAAAGGTATGAGATAACACTTTCTCTCTCTAAAAAACTTCTCTCTCAAGACCTGTCTAACTTGGGCATCGAAGGGCCTCCCGCTGACCACCGGCCGGGAGGCTTGTTTTGCAAGTACGTCGGTACGGAGGCACTCGGGGCCTCGGTCGTCCTAAACCTCGTCAGATTCTTGTTCTTATTCATTAATTAAAGAACTATTACATTTTATGTTCTTTCAATTGGTGCCGTCTGTGGGAACGAAAGAACCGACGAGAAAAATAGGCTCAGCCGTGCTCGGCAGTGCTAGGCGAGAACAAAGCGCATATCAAAGAAGCTTGAATCTTCTTCAAAAAGCTAAGTTTTCTCTCACAGTTTTTGCATAGATATGTATATATATATCATATCATGTGGATAGACCAAGAAGAAAAAAAATGTGTGATCTCCAAAGCCTACAACAGATTCAAAGATCTAAAAATAAAACATGGATGAATAGCTCGGCTGGGTGGGCAGGATCCAAATCTAAAAAGTGTAGGCTTATAGTTTTCTCTCTCTAAAAATCTTTTTTGGTTTCTCTCTATATCCTAACCGTAAAAGCTTGTCCTTTATAAACAAACAAACGAAACCCAAGGGCGAGGAGAAGCAGTTTTTACTGAGGAAATCTCTTCCATGGTTCTCATCAAGATGTAGAGGCTTGCTGAGGCTTTCCATGGCTCTGCTGAGGCTTTCCATGGCTCTACTTACGAAGAACAACACATGAAAAAATCTGAGGGGAGCTCTCTCCCCCCTCTTTCTCTCACAACTTCTCTCTCTACACTCTGCCGCTGGTTACGCCAAAACCATTGACACAGCCCTTGGTTTTTTATAAAACCATTCTGCTTTCTCTGCTTTTTAAACTTTACATGGCAGAGGGCTGAAAAAAGGTACAATGACAAGACTATCAGAACGCGCTGGATCTGAGAGATATCATAAGAAAGGACAAAAGATCTCAAAAGGGGTTTCTCTCTCTAGAAACCACTCTCCAGACTACGGCAACAACTCAAAGCTCAGCAAACTTGAATGGCAGCTTTCTCACCCAGCTCGACGACTGCTCGTGGGTCTTCCTGTTCAGAGTTTTCCGAACTGCAGCTCCCAGCTTGCTCGGCAAAAGCTCCCAGCTTTATTCCGCAAGAGCTTCCAATCATGCAACTCTAGCTTAACCGAGGTTCCCGATTCTAAAGCTCGGCTTCTCAAGCCCACAGCTCGACATTTTTCTGCTCGGGCCTGAGGTGTTCTTACTGCTCAGCCCATCCCTCTTGTTGCTCGGCCTCTCAAAGGCTCATTGTTCGGCAAAACACATCTTTCATTGGAACTGCTCGGCAAAGCTACGACGCTTCAACAAAAGCTCAATTCTCCTTTCTCGAATTGTTTTGGAGCTCAGCACCTCCCCGGCATCTCGACAACTCAACCTTGTCTTCTTCTAAGCTCAGATATTCTGAATTATCTGGCAAGCTTTAAATTCCAGCACGGCATGATCGGCAAAGCATTCTTTCCCTCAATTTCATGCTCGGATCGGTCCTTCAGGTAAAGACTTGTTTAGGCCAGCAGACCCGCAGGTGTTGTGGGTCGAGTGGGGCTCTGGAGTAGAGTGCATTGTCTGCCGTTTTTTACTCTCAATCAAAAGGAATTTCAGTATGCAAACGCCATTTGGGAATGATCTTCAAGATACGTGTTGGCCCTTATGAAGAGGGAGAACACAAGACGCGAAGCTTTGGGAGTGTTGCCCCTTCATCAGTGCTCCAGTCCTTGAGCTTGTTGCTACTTCGACTGCGGCTACTCCAGAATTGAGGGTCAGCCGCTCTGCCCTTTGGCATTTCCGTAGCTCGGCCACCCTCCCCTAGGAGCTCGGCACTAGACGCTTCGCCAGAGCTCAGTGAAAGAGCAACAGCATCTCACGGTTCAACTCGGCGGCCACAACCAATGCTCGGCCCAGCAAAGCTTCAAAGCTAAAGAAATGAGCTCAGCCATCCTCAATAAGACTCTTTATTGATTAATGTACTGCAAGCCGCACCATAGCTTCAGAACTCGATGTTTGTATAGGCTGGAGAGTATGATCTTGTCTGCAACTGGCAGGGGAATTCAAGATGGGTTCGTGCTATGGAATTTTATTTGGGACTGTCTCACACTCTCTCCCTCCAGTACTATGTCTAGGCATAAGAGTTCGGAATTTCAGAGCTTCGGCTAAGTCAAACTCAGCTCCATCTCTCTGTAGCTCGGCGGTGCTTAGCTTATATCAGCACTGCACAGATCGGCTCATAGCTAATTACAGGCTCTACTGCTCATGAACCAGGGATTTGAGGACGGAAACTCGGCAACGGGGCTCGGTACGTGTACTTTACCCCCATGTTTGCTTTTACCTCTTTCTCTCTCTATACAACCTGTACTAACAGTACAGAAAAGGAAAACCCATTGGTTTTGGGTCCCAAATGTTAGCGCATCTCCTCTCTCGGGTTGCTGTTGAAGCCACGCTCTAATAGGTCAAATCAAGAACTCGGCAACAGTTATTTCTATGTTATCTGGTCTATTGTTTCCACGCTCGCATTCAAGTGACGAAATTTATTCATTCCGAGCACATGAAGCTCGGCACAAAAGGACTCTGAATGTGCACCAGAATTCACGTCCGAAGAACTAAAAACCCAACTCAGTGATTGCAAAGCTCTACAGCTCGGCTTCTCATCGAAATACTAACTGTTCGGTGAGACCCCTCGGCACCCTCCCGGAGCTGCTCGGGCAAAAGATATTCTTGTTCTTCTGGTACTAGGATGATCAGCAAGGTATTCTTATTCTTAAATGCTCAGCAACGCCTCAACCGCGCACTCACTGCTCGGGCAAAAGGAATTCTTAGCTCGGCATCACCAGCTCAAAAACTCAACTAGGCATGCTTGGCAGCCCCCTCCTGTTGCTCGGCAGCCCTCTTCTCTACGCCCGACCAGCTCGAAAACTTAGCTCAGCATATGGCCCCCAACGTCTCGACAATCTCTATCCTGCTCAACGCTTCAGCAACCATGCTCTCCTAGAAGAAAAGCATTGGATAAGATCTCTACAGAGGAAATTACAGCTTGAGAAATTGGCAACAACTTCAATTTCAGCTGCTGAAGATGGCGTCATCAATAATCTAAAAGGAATATCCTCTTATGAGGGCTGCATGGAACATCAAGACCACCAGCTCAGCAAAATGGAGGATGGGCTCATCATGGTCACAAATATGTTTATGGAAGAATGAAAGAAGCGTTTCTGGAAGAGACAATATCACCAGTCCAGACCTTCAGCTACAACAACTGTGCTACGGAAGTTGAAGTTCCTTCAGCTTAGAAGAAGATCATGCAAAATTAAATCAACAGCCCAGTATGCAAAGAAGATAGAGGAACTGAATACCCAATGGCAGCTGAAGACAAATGACTGCTACGAGAGATGCAGAGCACGGGCAACAAAAGTCCCAGTTGGCCTCCGAGCCAAGCCTTGGGCAAGAAAGTCCTAACTCGGCTAAGCAAAACTCCCGGTGGCTTCGAGTCACGCCTGGGCAAGAAAGTCCTAACTTGGCTAGGCAAAAGTCTCAGTTGGCCTCCGGGTCAACTCTCGGGCAAGAAAGTCCTAGCTCGGCTAGGCAAAAGTCTCAGTTGGCCTCTGGGTCAAGCCTTGGGCAAGAAAGTCCTAACTCGGCTAGGCAAAAAAGTCCCAAATGACCTCGAGTTATACTTGGGCAAGAAAGCCCTAGCTCAGCTAGGCCCTAGCTTAGCTAGGCACTAAAAGTCCCAGCCGACCTAAACTCAAACCTAGGCATCAAAGACTCGAGCTCCACTGTTTAGCAAAAGCTCGGCAAAGATCACTGCTCGGCTTCTCAAGTTCTGCTGCTTGGCTTCTCAAGCTCCACAGCTCGGCAACCTGGCTATGCATGGAGCTTAGTGCTTATTTTTGCTTCAAAATTATGCATCGAGAAAAGACAAGGGCAAAGTGGTCCTACAGCAATAGAAGATTTTATAACCTCGCAAGACAACTGGCTCACAATGGAAAATCCTATCAGCACTACGGGTTAAAAGATCTCTGGTGTCCTGTCTCTTTATCGTCCGATTTAATTATTATGACGGGCAGCCTTTCGGCTGGAACATCATTGACAACATCGTCATCATCCAACTCAATGACATCCTGATTGGTTGAATGACGGGATACCTTGCAAAAAGAAATTTTAGCACATGTCTCCTCTAATTCGGCGGCGAGACTTCCTTCTTGAGAAAGATAAGGAAATTAAAGATTTCAAGCTCTCCAAAACATTGGGGGCCCCTATCTCCCCTCTGGACCGGACCCATGAAGCAAGCATGCTCAGGGAAAATGGAACAAAGATCCCAGCTCAACGGGTCGGCCTCTCCAGAGCTTCTGAGCATCATAGATTATGTCATAGTATTACGAAACTCAGCTCGAACTCTCAACTCAGCAAAGTAGCTCGGGAATCATCGCAAAGATTATCACTGAAACAGATTTAATTCTTTTGACGATTACAGGATCAGTAGCACTTAATGCCCTAGCATGCTAGGCACTAATCACAAGGCCCTAGCTTGGCTAGACAATGAAAAGTCTCAGTCGACCTCCGAGTCAAGCCTGGGCAAGAAAGTCCTAACTCGGCTAGGCCCTAGCTTGGCTAGATAATGAAAAGTTCCAGTTGACCTCGGAGTCAAGTCCAGGCACAAAATCTACTTGCTTACGCAGGAAAAGCTCCAGTTGCCTTGAAAGGATCGCTGCTGGGCACAAGTCATGATAATCTCCAAATGTGGCAATTTTGAGATTTCTACATCTTATGTTGAAAGGCCCTTGTATTGAAATGACTCAACATATCCTGTCAAACAAAGTACGCCAAAACCCTAGCTCGGCTAGGTACAAAAAGTTCTAATTCGACTCAAAGTTGAACAACAGCATAATTCAATAGAGTTTTTTTGACACAGACCTGGGATACATGAAGCTTCCACCTCCCCTTGTCGGAGCATGTAGAAGCTGGGGGCTTATTGTAGTGACAATAAATTGACTAAAGGCTTAAACCTAACCAAATACCCCGTAACCATGGTTAGGGGTGGCAAACCCTCATTCTCTATATATATTAGCCTTCCACCCATAGCAAATATATGAGATAACACTTTCTCTCTCTAAACAACTCTCTCAAGACCCGTCTAACTTGGGCATCGGAGGGCCTCCTGCCGACCACCGGCCAGAAAGCTTGTTTTGCAGGTACGTCGGTACGGAGGCACTCGAGGGCTCGGTCGTCCTATATCTTGTCAGGTTCTTGTTCTTACTCATTAATAAAAAAACTATTATATTTTATGTTCTTTCATATATATATATATATATAGAGAGAGAGAGAGAGAGAGAGAGAGAGAGAGAGAGAGAGAGACCTCCGATGGCGAGATTGACAGTGAGAAGAAGAGGCCAAAGGAACTTGTAACGCCGAGCGAACGATTCCCTCGGGGGTTCAGGAGGAGGAGGAGGAGAAGTTTTCGACGGAGGCTGAGTCCCCATTGACGACGACGACGACGACGGCCGTGGTGATGGTAATCCCTCTTCTCGTTGTAGTTGTTGTTGTTGTTGTTGTTTCAGCTGCGCTGTCGTCGCCAAATATATGTAAATCAACTATCAAACATCATTTCATCATCAATCATTCAAATTTTAAACTGAAAAAGTAAGCGATTCCGTCAATACGATCTGTTTTCAAAATACAAGAAAGAAAAAAACAACAGAAATAAAAGATTTATGTTCAAATTAAGTATCGTAGAGTGATGAAAAATATATTTACCTTTCTTAGGTTTGTGTGTGTAGAGCTTCGGAGCTTCGCTCATTGTTACTGCTCAAACTCTCTCTTCTCCCTCCCTGTGGTTAATACTTTCTACCATTCCATCGGTACACGAGCGTTAACACAAGTGTCTGATATATGGAAATTGGAATGAGATACTCTACAGTAATTATTGTGATTGAATTATTTTGGTGCATCATTATAATGTATTATATAATATATATTTATATAATACATAAATATTAATTTTTTTAATCCAACATAAATATTAAATTATATATTGCATAATAATTGAACTATAAAGAATTCAATCTTTATATTTAGGCCATTTTTATAACAATTTATAATTTTTTATTTTTCATAAAATATATTTTTATTTTTATTTTAATGAAACTAGAAAAATATATTTTTCAATAACATGTTTTCTAAGTAGAAATGACAGATAGTCTCACCGGCATGGAGTGGTGGTAGGTGAAAATTGTTAATGGATCAAAATTAATTTTTTGAGACACTGATGGTATTTTATAAATTTAATTTTTTATACAAATATTTTATACAGTGATAACGATAAAATAAACGACTTGAATTATCAAAATTAGACTGGTGCAATACAATAATAGACTAAAAATAAGCTGGTTCTATGAATAAAAACATATAAATATTTGTACAAAATATATTTATATTTATATAAAGTTATTAAATATATTTTAAAAATATATTGAAATTAAAAAAATATTCTAATTATTCTACTAATCATCACTCAATAAATTGTGGTTAACATAGCCAATTTATAAAATAAAAAAAAATAAAAAAAATGCCCAATTGATATTTACTTCTCCATATCACAGATTCACAAGGATAGGAACTCTTTTTTTTTTGAATATATTTTTAAGAATAAATTTGTTCACGTTAAAATTTGTTAAGTTTATTATTTATTAAAAAGTAACATTAATTTAATAACTATAGCTATATGATTGAAAATTATTTATTTAAGTGTCTTTTTTTAAAATTATATTTACTATTCATTTGTAAAAAAACATAATGTACATATCTTGAATCAACCATTTTTTTACATAAATTAAAAACTTGGCAGAACTAGACATAATTAACAAATCTAATTATGAAAATATATCTAAGAGTCATACTTATTAAGAGCGCAACAGCGCATTGTCCTTCGCGCGCACACATCGTCCAAATCTCACTGGTTCTCTATTTAGAAGTGAAGTAAAAATAGAAATTAAAAGAACAACGACTACAAGCTATAGTATATCATAATTGTCTAATCAAAATACAAATTGTGTATCAATATTTTATTTTTCTGATCATGTATCATATAATATAAAATATCATAAGATATTTAACACATTTAAAATAAATAAATATATATATGACATAACATAAACATTTTGTAAGAATAAAATATTAAATATATATAATGTTAATTAATAATATTGTAAAAATATAGTTCTCAAATTTAAAAAATACACAAATTAGTACTTAATACATATGAAAAACAATACAAAAAATTACAAGTAAATACATTATAATAATTTATAACCCAAATCGAATTTATCTTAAACTTTAAAATTTAATCTACAACTTTTAAGCTTTTAACTAGTTTGTTTATAAGAAAAAAATAAATCAATGGTAGCGGCCTTAAATCAATTGTCTTAATATTCTTAATACTAGATATTTATAAAGGTACACAAATATTAAAAAAAAAATATTCTCTATATTTTAATCAATCAAAACTTTTTAATAATATTTATTCTCTATATACGTATTGCATTGCATATCGTGTATTACATATTGCAACATATATCATGTACACGTACCGTAAAATATATTCAATATAAAATATGATATGCAACTCCTTTTGATTACTATTTTAATATATTACCTCGTAAGATATGTATCATAAATGGTAGCATATTGACAACAAAGTATACCGCAATGGAATTACCACCTAGAAGAGAGGTCAAATGCGTCATTTGGGAGCAAATCTGAATAGCAAGCTTAAGTTAGCCAACAAAATTTAAAATAAATAAACTCGTAGTAATAACGAGATGGATTTTTACTAACAACGATAAACCAATTCTGCGGCCTATACTAGGGCTCCACCAAAATGCTAAAATGAGTCTTCTCTAATTCTACAGATGATAATCCAGTAAGAAAGCTACAAGAATAACTAAGGGATCCCAGCAAATTGTGTGCTATCAGCAGAGCAAAACTAATTATAAGCAAAGCAAGCATGGCAGTGTGAGTAGTTCAGTTCCATGGTCATTCCTTGCCGGCCTCCTCCTTGTAGCTCGGTTCCGTTAGCTCCAAGGGCGGCCGCCACCGTAACTTCGCCCACGATCTCGGAAACCCCCGTTACCTTATCATTGACAAGCAGAGACAAAATGAGGAAAGGGAGAAGGGGGGAGGGGGGAATCACTCTTTGGGAAATTGCAGAAAACATCAGCCGAGGCAGCCATTAATATGTCAGGAAATTTAAATGGAATCAGTTCATGTGTCCTTAAACTTTTCTTTTACCCTCTCTCCTCAAACCATGTCCAAACAAGGGTTTTGCCCCGAATCTCCCCCTTTAAGAAGGGTGGCAGTGGCAGGAAATAATATCACTCAAACAAACAGCGGGTAGAATCTTTAGAGATTCATTTTGGGCTATTTGAAAAGCCTTTTTTTTTTATCTTTCTGTTTTTTCTATACCTTTTTCATATTTTAGTTAAAAATTTTACTTTTCTAATACCTCCTAACTACAGGAATCTAAAAAGTAAAAAAACAAAACTAAGTTGGGAAAAAAATGCACTAAAGACCAAGGGCGGAGCCAAAAATCATGTTCAGAGCGGTCAAATATTTAAAATTATATACATTAAATTAAAGTGTTACTCAAAAAGTTTAAATATATTAATAATATATAATTTAATTTACAGTTGATCACGACGACTTTTCATATTCTGAAAACGATACATGATAGTTTTGTTTCTAATGCTATAAATTATGAAACATGTCTCTCTCAATATATACAAGTATAAATAGTGATATCAAAAATTGACAAATTGATACAAAAAATATACTTACAACATATATAGTGACATACATGACTTACAGCATATAATAGTGACAGGTTGCCATTTTTCTTCCAATTCTTATAAAGCCCTAATTGTATAAATAGTGATCCAATACCCAAGTTATAGAATCAAAAAAATTTCAAAATCCTATATTTAATTCACCCAAATAATAATAATGCATCAAAAGTCAAGATTCCTAAAAATTATCACAATAACTAATTAGCTCACTTGGGCAGTGCCGTAAGCTTAGAAGGATTAGAAGCAAATGTCGGTTGAAAGCAAGCTTAAGGAGAACAGGAGGTTGATCGCAACACTAACTCAATTCAGGGATTAGAAGTCTTGATTGGGATTGATAAAGGCAGAGCTGCAGAGGAAGCTTTGATTTCGAAAACAAAGCAAATGATGGAGGACGAGTGGACGACTAAACGAGCCGCCGAGAGGAGTAGATTTCTGCGATTTATTTTCTTGGGTTCACAATGCAATTAGGGTTGTGCAACTGAGGTGTCTGTCATTTTATACCAAGGGGTAAATTCATAATTAAGAGGGGTCAAATATTTAATTTAGAGGAGGAAAATCTTAAATCGTTAAAATATATAAAATATTAATAGCTTGCTTAAAAATCCCAGTGGGGTCACAGCCCCCTCTCGCCACACTGTGGCTCCGCCCTTGCTAAAGACGAAAAATTCACATTTTCGACCACAACTTGGCTTTTTCATCTAATCTGAACTTCTTTTTTTCCAGATTTGATTCCAAAAAAATTACTTTTCTAATTCTTCTAGTTAAAATTCCTTTTAACTAGAGGAATTAGAAAAGTAATTTTTGTTAATCAAATCTCGAAAAAAAAATTCACTAAAGATGAAAAGACTCTAAAAAAAAAACTTGATTTTTAAGCATCCCAAACCCTATGTCAAACACACAAAAACTAATTGAATTCAATGGGACATCCAAGTGTCTGCAACTTCCCCGGACTTTGTCTGACATTCAAGACTCTTCATCTCAAGTTCAAATCAATATGGATCCCTTGATTAGCTACTCTAAAATGAATGCTAGAAATTTCGAAGAGAATCGTTGCTTACCAACAACCCAATCCCTCCTCCCCCCCCCCGCGCGGAAATAAAACCGAGGAGCTAAGCAAAACAAAAGGAGAAAATCTGACTCTGTCCGGTTTCATTAATCTCTTTATCCCCAGCAACAACCAAGTTGTTTGTCCAATTGTGCGTGTGAGTTGGCAACACAAGAAATAAGATAAAATAAAACAACCATGTCAGTCAACTAACCTGGAGGAGGAGGTGCACCGCGACCCATTGCTGCCAACTCAGAACTGACCTTCTGTCCAGCTTCCTCAAGGATGCCTATGAGGTCTTTTGCAAATCTGGCATTTGCAGCTGTGAAAAAAGTGTATGCCGTTCCTTTGGCCCCAGCTCTTCCCGTTCGACCAATCCGGTGAACATAATCCTCCAGTGATCCCGGAAAGTCATAGTTGATCACATATTTGACATCCTTCACATCTGACACCATTTTTTAAAAAGGTCAAAACGAATGAGAGCTACACTTTCTGAAGTAATTCAAAGATCAAACCCCCTCCTTTCTTATCAAAAACCATGCAATTAAACAACCTCCAATAATTCTTACTCCCCATCAATGTATCTTCTACCCTCTCCAAAGGTTAGCACATAAATTGGACCCAAAGAACAAATGAAAACACTAAAATGTAAACAAGAGATGATCAACACCTAAGATGGCGAATGAGAGCTACAATCAAATGGACTAAGATATCTATTGTAACCATCATAGGGTTCTTCACACAAAAAAAGGGACGACTGGATTATAAAAACTCGAAGGGGAAGATTTTTTGAAGGATACCACAATCATGGCCAGAGAGTACTGAAGAGAAGAATCTTAATCCATAATAAGTTTTATTGCATGAAGCAACACTTAATTGACAAACAGGGGATAACCAAGCAAAGCATCTTCATTATCTCGGATTAATTACAAGAGGGGCTTTGAGGGCTGCAACCACAAACAAGGTTAGTCACACGGATTAAGATATCTCATGCAGTGATTGGAGAAAGATCTCGTGAATGATGGAGGTTATCAGAAGCATGAAGCCATGTAGGATTCATCAGCCACCCAAATGCTGGGACTAGGCAAGAGTTGTTGACTTGAGATGGGATTGAACTGTATTCTCAAGGCAGATAAATGGTGAATGATGATGGAAAATTCAGTTAGTGGAGTAAAAGGGAAATTCACATAAACCCGCTTGGGTAGCCCACGTTTTTAAGGTCGTCACTGGGACTTGTGTTCGACTCTTGTTGGAACCGCTCTTACTTAACTAATACAAGTGCTTTGTGGGTGATTGGTTTACCTGTCATAGTTGGGTCCCAATGGCCGTACCTTGAGGGGTTCCACTGAAAGAGATAGAGAGAGAGAGAGGGAGAGAGAGAATCCACTTCGGCACCCAAAAGGTAATAAAGGAGGAGGAGCTAACTAAAACACACAGGCTAGATAGAGATGGCGACAAAAGAGACCACCACTAAAGATGCTATAGTAGTAAACAAAAGATACAATAAGGCAACAGTAAGAGCAGCTCCAATAGGCTCTCCAAAAGAGGTTTGTAGGCTAAAATAAATAGCCAAGTCCAATATTCTCAACTCCAACAAATACTTTAAAAGACCAGCTATTATACATAAAGCAATTCTCACTAGTTATTTTTAATCTCGCTTGCTATCCATTCCTTAACCCTCTCTCTCTCTGGGCTACAACCATTATGCACTTTGGGGTTGTTTGTTTCTCTCCCCCCATCATTCGATGATGTAATGAAATGAAAACTAAAAGTGTTCGAAATTAATTTCTCTCTCCTTAGTTGGATTTGTCTCCCTCACACACAAAAATTTAGATTTTGGGCTTGAGTTTTTTTGTGCATTTTTAAATCACCTGTTTATGTGTGTTTTTGTACGAGATCATTTTTGTTATTGAGAAAATGGTGGAAAATACAGATCAATTGAGCTGACATCCGTTACGGCCATCATTCGAGTCAAAGAATCTCCGTTCCAGAACCGTACCTGAGATTTTCATCTCAAACGGCTCCTCTCTTCTGCGCATAATGAGAATAATACATGGAATCAAAAAAGATTAAGATATTCTCATTATTAACTGAGCAGGGCTAGTGTTTTTA
>JAOTRH010000016.1:2644096-2678024 GCA_034768845.1 Heliamphora exappendiculata | reverse complement strand
TACTATAATTGGATCCATCCAATATAATATCAATAGGACGGACAATGGAATCGAGAGATGATGCTGATTGAGACATTATATTTTTTTATTTATTTATTTATTTATTTTTTTTACCAATATCCTAAAACAAACCTAATCAGCCCAACCCAAAAATCAGCAGCGGCGACTATGAGATTGCAACAGAAGGCGTCGGTGAGTGTGCAGCAGCGGCGGTGAGGGAGACGGCGCTGTGGGCTGTGGGCGGCGCTGGCGCTGTGGGCTGCAGCGCTAGAGGTTCTGCTGGAACGAAGGCGAGGGCGGCGATTATGAGATCCAGCGGCGCCGGCGAGGGCGGCGACTACAAGATCCAGCGGCGCCGACGAGTGTGCAGCGGTGGCGGCGAGGGCGACAGCGCTGTGGGCTGTGGGCTGCAGCGCTAGAGGTTCTGCTGGAACGATCTAGAAGAAGAAGATCCCTCCGGCGATGGTGACGCAACTCGCGCGACGGCAGCAGCGGCGACGTGGGTCACACGACGGCGGGCTAGAAGAAAAAGATCCCTCTGGCGACGGTGACGCGACTCGCATGACGGCAGTAGCGGTGACGCGAGTCACACGACGGCGGACACCTCAGATCTCGGGCGACGCAATGGCAGCAGCGGTGATGCGAGTCACACGATGGCGGACACCTCAGATCTCGGGCAACGCGAGTCGCGCGACGGCAGCAGCGGCGACGGCCTGAGGCGACGAGAGCAAGAAGACGACGGCGGCGTGACGCGATGGCAGTAGCGGCGACGGCCTGAGGCGACAGAGGCGAACGGCAGCGACGTGACGCGAGAGGGCAAGGGCAACGATCTGGTGCAACGGTGGCTGAAAGTACTACAGGCCCCAAGAATGATGTTCTGATACCATGAAGAAATTGAGAAAAGAAAAATAACTGTATATATTTTTTATATATTGAAACTGTACAATATATGGCCTATTTATAGGCGAATATGGATAAACAATAAAGGGAATCAAATCAGAATAAAATCAATCTAATCAATCTAATATTCCAACACTTTTCTTGTTCACTTTATACATATTTTTAATGTAAGGCTCCATTCTTGGATCTTCACTCATCATCTTCATACTCCCTAACTTTCTCTTCCAGTATGTAGTTTAAAGGTGATTCAACATACATACATCACATTGTTAAATACATATTTATATTAATTTATTATAATTTTGTTCCTTATTTAAATTACTAAAATAACTCTTAATATTTAGAGTAAATTATATTAACTTCTTCTTATATTTTGGTCAAATACGGTCAACGTCACACTTTTAAACAAATTACACTGGTCTTTCTTACTATTTAAAATATCGTTACATACTAATTCAAACTGTTAGGGTTTCGTCCGTAATCGTTAGTGCCGTTAATCAGGTGATTTTTTTTCTCCAATTTTGCTCCATCCATGTATATAAAGCATGGCATAAGAAAATCTCTGTTTGGGAGATTTTGTATTTTTTTATCAAATTTTTTTAAACAAACTATTTTTATATTTTTTAAAAGCAAACTATATATCTAAACAAACTAAATATGTAAATATAGTATTTTAATTACAAATACTGTAAACATATTATTTAAAATAGTGTAACTATTTTTATTTTTTTAAAACAATTTATCAATACTCCAAACTATCAATTTATAATTCTAATAGTACTAAAGTAACTCTGGTTTTTTTAAGAATTATTTCATGTATATAATTTTTTATATTTTAGTTAAATATGTTTTAGTTTTAATTTCACTTATTTAGAAAATTTAAAAATTAAAAAAAACATTCCCTAAAAGCAAAGAAAAATACTTTAGTTGTAAACTATATATCATGTGGAATGAATTTAATTTTAATTGTAAATAAATCAAAAAAGTAAGTTTTTGGTCGGATAATAGAAAAAATTCACTAGAAGTAAAAATAAATAAAATAAAATTTAGTCTATTAGTTTATTTTGATTTATTTTTTATTTTTATAATTTTTTATATTTTAATTATTATTTTTAGTTATTTGACTCATATTGGCAAGTGAAGTCGATAAATACAATAATTTGATAAAAAAATAAAAAATAAATAAAATTAAAAAAAAATCCAAACAAAGTCATGGCATAAGAAAATTGCTATGGCATACGAAAATTGCTCTACCAACAGAATTGGTCTAGCTTGATTTCCAAACATGGTGGAACCCACCTTCCCCGTCAGTCAAATAACTCTGAAGCCCTTATAAATCAACACAACTCATGAGAACTAGAAAACCATCCTATAACTTGAGAAAAACCCATCAATGGCGTCGTCGGAGAAGCGATGCCTCTACAAAGTCCTCGGCCTTCGCCGTGAATGCACGGCCGACGAGATTCGATCGGCCTACAAGAAGCTTGCCCTCTAGTGCCACCCCGACAAGTTTGTCCAGTATGCGTCTTCGATGCCGACGCCACCACCACCGCTGCCTTCTAGGAGCTCGTCAACGCTTACGAGGTCCTCTCCGATCCCAAGGAACGCCGGTGGTGGTGGTCAACGTGGATGGCGTGAAGGGCGGTGGAGAGATGAGAGAGAGAGAGAGATGAGAGAGAGAGAGAGATGAGAGAAAGACCGAAAGATGGAGAGATAGAAAGACAATCCGATGGTGGAATGGCGGCGAGGTGTTGCCGATGGTGGTGGTCGGCGTGGATGGCGTGAATGACGACGATAATGGCGTGGTGGTGGTGGTGGTCAGCTGTGTTGAGCAGCGTTTGGGAGGGTGTTTTGTGGCGCTGCGCACTCTTCTTCTTCCTCACTTTTTTTTCTTTTCTTTTTGCTTTCTAACCTTAGCACGGGTTAATTACCCTAAAATTTAAAACTTTAAAAAAATTTCACCACCACCTTCCAGCCATTCACTGCCATCCATTCCCTCTATGCTGCCACCACCCCAGCCCTCCTAGTCCCTTCCCCTTTTCCCTTCCCAACAACCTCAACTTCCTATTCACCAAATCCTAACTAGAAGATGGTGTTCGGTCATGGTGCACCAAACAAAGAACAAGTGTTCGGCCATGGTAATTTGCATGGAGGCCATACTCCGACCATGGTAATCCAAATTGTACTTGAAAGTGGCGAAGGACAAACAGGAAAGAGAGGGAGAGACTGTACAAATGCAGAGGAGGAGATGGCGGGGCCGCACAGAGAAGAGGTGGTTGCATCAACTAGTATTAGGGTTCATGATAGAGGTGACAACGAGTTTGAGGGTGGTGAGAGACTGCGACACTGAGCATGGTAGGAGAGGACGTAGGGCGACGGTGGAGGTGATGTGGCGATGGGAGATGAGGGAGAGAGGGTGAAGAAAGGTGGAAGAGAAAGGACATATAGGAGATGAAATGGAAGCCGATGGTGGTGGAGTTGGCGATAGATTGAAGGTTGTTGTCAAAGATGGGTGGTGGTGGGTTGGTGGGTGGAGTTAGGGTATAGAAGGTTAAGAAAGACGGTATGTTAGCTATTAAAGAGAGTGTATAAAGTAAAAATAAAATTAAAAAATTGAAATATAAGTGTACTTAAAAAGTGTATCTATTTAATATGTTTTGTAGTGCATTTAGAATCACTAGTATTTTAGATTTTGTTTGTTTTAACAAAAAATATTTTTTTAATATTTTTTATATTTTTTGGTATTTGGTACAATAAAAATTAAAAATCACCAAAAAATATTTTTCAAGTCAATGAAAAATATTTTCCAAGTAAATGAAAAATAAAAAGATTTTTGTGAAAAACATTTTTTACTTTTTATGACGAAAAATATTTTTAACCCTTATCATCCCACTACTATCACTACGCCAGGGGGACATGGGTTCATGGATCGAGGGTGGAGGGACAAGGGTCCAAGGACCAAGGGGTCGGGGTTTGGAGTCTAGGGGCTGAGGGCTGTGGTTTGAGGTCCAGGGTTTCGGGTCGGGAGTCAAGGGCTAAGGGCTTGGGGTTGTGGGCTAGGTTTCGAGTTGAGGTGGAGGTCGCAGGTTGGTGGTCGAGGGTTGAGAATTCAAAAGTTTGGGGCTTGGGGTGGGGTTTGGGGTCGAGAGTCAAAAGTTCAAGGTTCAGGACTCTGAAGTTCTAGGGTCTAGGGTATGGGGGCATAAGAACTAGGGGTTCAAGGGTTTGGGAGCCCGAGGGCTCGAGAGTTTAGGGTTCCGGGGGTTTGTGGGTCAAGGGCCCAGGGTCTGTGGTCCAGGGTTTCAGGTTAAGGGTCGATGGTCGAGGTTATGGTTCAAGGGGTCCGAGGTTTAAGGTTTCTGGTCAAGGTCTAGGGTTAAAGGTTCGGGGTTCGGGGGTCGAGATTTGGATCCTAAGGCTTGGGATCCAAGGTCCAGCGGTGGAGGTCGGGGATTGGCGGTTGAGGTTAAGGATCAAGAATTCGGGGGTTTGGGGATCAAGAGTTGGAGGTCCAGGGTCTGAGAGTTCGGAGTTTGGAGGTCACTGTCACCATCGAATTGGGGCTGAGGTTAAGGGTTAAGAATTCGAGGGTCGGGGACCAAGGGTTGAGGGTTCGGGGGTCTGGGAGTTTAAAGTTTGGAGGTCACTGCCACCACAACCACCATTACTTCTATTGACACCATTGTCACCAATTCTATCACTACCACATCTATTACAACTATTATTTTTAAAATCGCAAAAAATACATAAAAAATATCCTCTAAAAATAATTTCTTGAAATTATTTTTCCAAAAAAATATATTCTTCCATATGCTACCAAAGATTCTAAAAGAGTATTGTGTATATTGTTGTTTTGGGAGTAATTTATGGTGTATATATATATATATATTTGATTAGGAGTACAAGCGCAACGGGAAGGAAAGGGGAATAGGAGGAGTCGAACCGCAGACCACTTAGGTGAGAAGCTTTATGAGAAGGCATGAAACCACTGAGCTACCAAGACTTCTCGTTATTAGATATATATTGTACATAAAAATTATATATACTAAAAATATAGAAAAGTTTGGTCATAATTGACGATCACTGCTTGAGCTAGAGGTTGAAGGGTTGGGAAATAAATGGCATATGCAGGGCACGGATGCGAACTGAGCATTCCAATAAGACCTTTAATACATAAATTGAGTACATAAAAATAATTAAGTATAAAATAATAAAAAGTATGAAATATGTAACTTGTAAGATTAAAAAGGCATCATCTTAAAATTGATATTTTTCCGCACGTAAAAATCAAAATAAAATGTATTAATTTCAAGATACAATCTAAACACTCACAAGCCTTCTTTATCTAGTATTCACGCTAACTAAAAAGATATCGCATAAGTCACGAATAGGCATTGCCTATAAAATAAAAGTATAATATAATAGTAAAAAATCTCTCAATATACTGTAAAATTAGTGTGTTAGTAAAACTACCAATAAATCTTTTACCATTAATCATATTGAATTTGTAGCGGAATAATGTTCATACGGTAATAAACATATTTTTATAAATAACGATTGGTATCATGAATAGGTTACTAATAAGTTATTTAATCTTGTAGCAAATAATAATAATTAAAGTAATAATTTTTATTTAAAATATTAATAATTCATAATAATAAATAAAAATTTTAGATGAATAATTAATAATACCACATAAAAAATAAAGAAAGAAAACTTAAATAAAGTAGTTTAGTAACGATTTCAGAAAAGGAATAAGATGATTCCAAAAATCAAAGAATTTATTAACTATTAGACATTTTAAAAATGTTATTAAATTAATTATCCAATTAAACTGAGTAAGGAAGTTTGCCCATAATTTTGAGTAAGGAAGTTTTTACATAGTTTGAGTAAGAAAAGGCCGTAAATTATTTAGAACTAATTTTATCTTTCAAATTTTAAATTTGTAATATGTAGAAATATACAGAATACCCTCATTTTAATAGTTCCATTTAGATCTTATAAAACTCGTAGTGCACCTAGTATACAAATTCTATGCACCGAACTGCATGAAGTCTAAGTAACATTTTTTTTTTAATAACTGAACTTAAAAAAAACAATTAAATTGCCCCCAACTCAAAATGGAATTAAGTAAATCGTAGTTCGGATTTAAAAAAAAAAAATACCATTCACAGTTTATATATATAATCAGGCAGGTAAGAAATAACATACAATTTAAGCTCATATGTCAAGAAACATTTTTGTTTCTTAAAAATAGTACCGCTTTAATAATTTGTCAATGATGGACCCATCTCTTAAATACTAAATTAATATATTAAATAATATGACACAATTATAAATATTAAATTTAATTAAATTCTTGTCGACCCATTCCATCAATTGTGATTGTGCCCTGTCACTCTGATATTACTTTTATAAAATAAGTTATTTATCCTAAAATATATATTATTAATATAAAAAAATAAATTAATCAAACATCGACAATCATGTAATTGAATCTCAATTACTTTTATTTTATTTAAACAAATGTGATACGATCTCATAACTATCTATATTCAATTAACTTAATTTGTTATTTGAATAATTTAATTAACAAAGCTTCAAGATCATCAATTCACCCGGTTAAAATAATACGCATGATCAATGTCTAAAGACAATCAATTATTTAAATTTAATAATTTAAAAGTAAAAAAAAATAATATTAATAATTCAATAATTAATTAATTAGCTAATTTTAAGACACCCAATTAAATATATAATTTTGTTAATTTTCTAATTTATGAAAGTTCAAAAAGTTATAAAAATAAAAGCATTATTATTATTTTTGTTAGATTAATAAAATAAAAAATAATATCAATGAATAATTTTTTAATTTATCACATAAAACATGCAAGAAAAGAGAGAACAAAAAAAAATGCCAAAAAGTGTCTCATTTCAAAAATTAAAATTGACACTTACAAAAATATCAGTCAAGTTGTCCTCTACAAATGTCTAATAATATTAACCCAGCAAAATGCACACCACCTACCCTAAAGTCTTTGTAGGGACTTCCAATAATGCATATCCAAAGAGTAATTATTCAATAATATTACACTATCACGTGACACTGTTTACGTAAGTTTCCACTCATTAATGTAATAAAAAATACTTCAAGTAGAATATTATTGGCATACCTTTGTAGAGTAAGTAAAAAATAAAAATAGTTCACTTAGAATATATTAAATATTCTTATTTGCCTAATACACATCGTGACATGACTACCTACTACTAGTATAAAAGGTGAATTTCTGACAGTAAGATCTAGCTTGAATTAATCTCTATGGCTCTTTTTAAAATGTATTTTAGAAGAGAGAACACATTTAAAAAAGATGAGCTATCTTATTATATAAAATTATTTAAATTATCAACCAAAATCATTATCGAAAAAACATCAAAACCTGTAATCCTTCACAATTCTTCTACAAATCTAACCATGCAATGTCAGTGTTAACTAGAGGGGCTAATCTAAGAGTATATCATATAAAGCCAATACAAGACTGGTGTTTAACTTACAGAGAGAGATCAATCGTGAAGTCCCCAGTTCATCAGATCAAAAGCTGCTAGAGCTCCATCCTTCGAGTTAAACTGAATATTCTATGAATTTTACAAACGAGAATCCACCAAATTGCAAGAATTACCGAAACGTTCCCAGCAAGTACTGTGCCATCAGTCGACCAAAACTGACTACAAGCATTTGGGTTTTGTTGCTGGCATCGTCCTGTTCTTAGCCCAGTACCATTAGCTCCAAGGGCGACCACCATACCCCCGGCCGCGATCTCGGAAACCCCCATGACCTGATTATTGACAAACAGAATCCAAATGAAGAAACAACAATCTTTTAGAGGGTGTTTGTTTGAGCTTAAATTTTACATCTTAGAAAGTTTAAGAATATCTAAACAAGTGTGCTTATAATATTTTTCTTTTAACTTCTGATTCTAAATCATCAAACACAAATTTTACTACTTGAAATTATAAATTTACAATTTTCTAAACACTTTTAACTTCCGTTTAAAATCATAATTATATTTTTTCAGCTATAATCTATAAGTACATAATTTTAACTGCACCATATACCTCCTTAGTACACGAGAAAAATGCACATGATCACATGCAAAAGCGTGCGCACACGAGCAAGTTATGGATTGAGCTGAGCGGTCTTAATTGTTGGGGGAGCATTATAGAAAAACATCAGACCAGCCAGCCATCACACCATGTATCATAGGAAACTAGATAGGATAAATTCATGTGTCTTAGACCAGTGCTGCTTTTTTTTTTCCCCTTGCATCTACTCCTTTTAGGCTGGCAACAGATACCAAGGATTTTGACCTTGCATCTCATCCTTTTAGGCTAGCAAGAGATACCACCACTTAAACTGGTAGAATCTTTCAAGTGATGTCATAAGATCATTTGTTCAGGTGATTCTATTTTCTTCAAAGGGCCCGTTAAGAAATAAGAATCAAAAGCTAAACCTTCAAACAATATGTCAAACGCATAAAACCCATTTGATTTTGATGGGAAATCCAATTGTCCACAATTTTACCTGAGTTTGTATGACGCCCAAGACTCTGTATACATAAAAAAGATTTATAAATACAAAATTTAAGTAGATCGATCCTCTGGTTCCCTGCTTCAAATAAATAATTAACAGTGTAAGAGTGCTAGTGTTTCTCCAATCCCAACCCCCCCTCTCCCCCCAAATGGGGGAAAACCGTGTCAAAGGTATGGGAAGGAAATCAGCTGTCTTGGTTTGTCCACAAAGTTCGGGAGCACAAATGTGCAAGTAAGCCAATTTGGGGAAAACAAAAAATAATAAGTGAACAAGGTGGTCAACCAACCTGATGGAGCAGGTGCACCACGACCCATTGTTGCCAGCTCGGGACTGACCTTCTGTCCAGCCTCCTCAAGAATGTTTATGAGGTCTTTTGCAAATCTGGCATTTGCAGCTGTGAAGAAAGTGTACGCTGTTCCTTTGGCCCCAGCCCTTCCAGTTCGACCAATGCGGTGAACATAATCCTCCAATGATCCAGGAAAGTCATAATTGATCACATATTTCACATCTTTCACATCTGACACCAATCCAAAACAAGGTCAAATGAAATGAGAAATTTACAATCTGTGAAGAAATTCAAGGATCAAAATCCCTCCATGCTCTCAAAAACTATGCAACTACAATGACAGCTATGAATCCCCTGCATCTCGCAATTGGTATGAATAGATCTTTTCACCCTCCCAAAACAGAAACTTATATACCCCCAAATTGCACCTAAAGAAAAGTGGGAAGCCACATTCCCACTAACACGGTGAAGGATCTCAACTCAACAAGTCTTTGTCCTAATTAATTGGGGTCGACTACATGGATGTCCAACAATTGATTCTGTTAAAAGTTATACGGCCCTCACTAAAGCTTGAGGTAATCATTTCACATCACCTCAAAGGATAAAATCTTAAAGCTCCCACTAAGGAACACTCCCCATTCTAATCATTTATTCATTAGAATTCGCGTTATATGAATACAAAACTACATAAAAATTGTATTACAGATATTTATCACCATTATCACTGTGAAAAAGATGATAAGTTGAAGAAAAAAATAGACTAAGGTGGTTTGGAACCATAAAAAGAAGACCCATAGATGTGGCAATTATGAATAGAGGATTACTGTTGTGGAAATGCTATGGGGGTGAAAAACCTAAATTGACACATGACCTTGATGTAAAAATTTAAATTGAACATATATCGCTTGACAAAGTAGAATTGAGAAAAGGGTTTCATGTAGACCAAGCAAAAAAAGTTACTCGGGAATACTAAGAAAAATAATTGTCTGCTAAATGGATGCCATCCAATACGGAAGTGCAAGTGAGAGAGCTAAGAAGCGTAGACACTTCTATGAAGAAGGCGTGTCATGTCGGACACCCGTATCGGACACAAAACGCTTTAGACACACTTCGAATACTCCTAAATTCGTATCCGACACTTTTTATACGTGTTTTGATTAAATAAATAAATTTACAATGTCATACCCTTTTTCAACACTTGAGGGATATTTCAACAAAACTTCTCGAACTCTCTAAATACATCCCATGTGATGAATTTCTTCATAATAACAATATTTTGCATTCTTCGAAAAGCAAATTATGCACACTAATATGTTTTGAAATATTTACAAGATGAAATATAAGACTTTATATTTTTAATTATCATCGAATAAACTACTTTCACGTTTAATATATAATAAATATATAAAAATATAAATTTTAATATGTCTCGAACGTGTTGTGTCTTATATTTTTCAAAAATTGGCATGGCAACGTGTCACATGTGCATCCGTGTTACTTAGTGAGAGAGTAAAGGAGTAGATTTTCTAGTGTGTCAATTTGGGTGAAGTTTTATAATATGCCACTTAAACTTTGGACTAATGTTGACTTGAGCTATGTGGAAAATGCAATCAGAAATTCTTTGTACTTTGATGAATATGCAAAATCCAAGATAAGGCTTACTTTTGCTAGTGAGAATGTTGAAGTTCAAACAAATAAGGATATCCCAGAGTCTCTCATGCTAAATTTGGGCTATAGGTCTTCTTACGAAGTTAAAGTAGAAATGCCTTGAAAGTCCATAAAGTGTGATAAGTGTTTTGATATTTGGTTACTATAATAATTCTTGTCCTAACAAACCTAAAGTCATGACTCATGAATTCTACTTCCTTGCCTAAACAATAATGAAAAGTGAAAGAAGAAAAAAGAGTGGGCCCAAATCAAGAGCCTAGTGAATTGAAAGAAGTCAACAAGAAAAAAGGTAAAGGTATTGCTAATGCTCTCTAATATGCAAGGCATCTTTCTCAAATTAATTTTTTGTGCTTGAATCTTGTGTGTTAGAAGAGATGGAGTTGTGTAATAAGGTGATGGACGGAGAGAGTGTTGAAAATGTGTATTCTCCAAGTATGGATATGTCAGGTTTGTGTTAGTGGGGAGGATGACCTTGAGAAGTTAGAGGACCATCAAATAGAATCCCCCATCAAGGGGGGGGGTGGAGGTGGAGTTGGGGGTGGGGGGAGAGAAGTTGACTACCTCATCTGAGGATGTTTATGAGCTTACCATCTGTTGATCTACACGTTTGGAAATGCCTAAAAAACCCTTTCAAATGGAGATTTTGTTAGCCCATAAAAAACTCCGTCTTCAAGTGGCGAGAATAGAGAGAATTGCAAATCTTAAGCTTACTAGAAAAAAAAATACTATCCCCTCTAATAAGCCTAATAAATCGTGCTTAAAATTTTGTTAGTAGTAGGATGTTGGCTGGGGTGTAGTTTTGTGTCTATTCTAGCTCAATGTGAGTTTCTAGACTTTGTTTATGGCTTTTTCTTACTGTTTTGATGGTTTGCTCTCCATAGTTTTGATGGCCATTGGGGGCGTGTATCGAGTTTCATTGTATATTTTTAGTTTTTAGTTAGTATACGCTTACTTACACGACATAAATAAAGAAAAAAAGCAAATAGCCGTAAAGATAAAAATAAGCAATGAGACTGTAAAGATAGCAAAGGAGAACACAGTAATAGTGTTCAAAAAGTAAAGGAGTGGGAGATAAAAATAAGCAATTATTGAAAAATAGCAAATAACTGTAAAGATGGTTTCCAAATGGAAATAATAACAGGTAGAGAGTTTCCAACACTTCAATTTGGAAGTAAATACTGGAGCATTGTCCTTCACTTGATGGATGGCAAGTGGTTGAACTGGACACAACTTCAAAATAAGGGGAACACAATAATGGAGTTCCCCACTAGTATTAGATGTTGCATGCCTACAGATGGGGCATTGGTTAAACTGACAAGCACTGGCTACCCAAGCAAACATCTTCATCATCTCAGAATGAAGTTTTGAGGGTTGTAACTACAGAAACAGATTGAGAGATTAAATGCAATGATTGTGACAGGGTACACCAAGCAAAATGTTTGGGAAAAATAGAGAAGGCTGCAAAAATAAAACACTTCTAAGCTACATTGTTAAGTATACAAGTGATGTCATCATGTTAGAAGATCAGATATTGGAGGATGAAGAGCCAGCTAAAACAACCAGCTACGTGTAAAAGGTGATAAAAAACCACACCACTGGGGTGAAAATATATGGAAGGAGAAAAGAGATGCTCTAACCAGCCAACATTGGGGATGAAAACACAATTTCACAAATGAGATGGTAATGTAACAGTGGGTTTTTACTTCGACTGTAAGAATATCGCTTTTGAGAGGGTGGCATCAATTTTGGGCAGATAACAACACGATGATGATTATGAATACATCTCCAGTTTTTTTTTTATTTTTTTTATTTTTTAAAGACGATGATTATGAAGATCTTGTCATTATTATGAGATGCTCTCGCATACAAGATGATAAGCTAATTATGATTACTGATGGCATTGATTATTTTAATTTCTTTAGAGTAAACAAAGAGTTTCAAAAGACATTACATACATTATTATTTGAGATGGAATTTCTTTGGGGCATAGCTTAGTGCTCTGGTGAAAACTTTGTTGGCAAACTTGAAACTAAGCACAATTCTAATGGTAGCCACTGTGCCCAACTAATGCCAAAAGATATGTTTTTCCAAGTCAACCTTTACCAGTCATCGTGATTAATGTGGACACCAACACAGAGGTAATAACATTTCTCTTAGTTTGAAATGCCTCAGCATATTGAAAATAATAATGATACACAAATTACAAAGTAAAAGCCAAGAAAGAACACTTGTACTGTACATACCTAAGCCACGAGCTGCAACATCCGTTGCAGTCATTATGGGACTCTTGCCAGCTTTGAACTCTGAAAGGACCCAATCCCTCTCCGCTTGACTCTTATCCCCATGAATGGATAGCGCGGGCCAGCCATCCATGCGTAGCTGCCGAGTGATCTGATCACATCCTTTCTTCGTATCCATGAATATCAAAATCCGGCTACCATCCATAATATCCTCTAGCAACTTCACCAATCTGAATTTACGAAGGAAAATTAGTAAAACAAGAGCTGCATAAAGTCCCGTTCAATTTAACCTGCAGAAATGCCGAAAAACGACAGAATATACAAACAACTCATGTCAACCTACTTATTATATTTCTGATTCTCAGAAACAATTTCCACATGCTGGTGAATCGCATGGTTAGCTTTCAAATCTGAAGAACCTATAATTACCTGTAAGGAGTCCAAGGAGAGAACAATTAAAACAAATGCATATCAGTAACACTAAAGCTGGAGCCATTAGAGTCTTGCTGACTCCAAGAAATGGCCAAGATTCGGAGAATTCGCCATTACAAGCCATAACACTTCATACGGACAAGTTGTACACTTATATGCAACTAAAAAATAAAGATTTCAAAATTACATTCACACTATGCTGGACAGAAAATAATTTGACACAGTCAAGGGGAATAACCAAGAAATTCTACAGTCCAGCAACCACTTCTCATATATATAATTATAGCCCAGAAAATCATATAGTAGGATTAAGTTCGGCATTTATTTATTTATTTATTTTAAAAAAAACATAGGAAATGGTATTCTACCCTCACAGATGCAGTCCATGATTCAATCCAAATGTTGTTTTTAATTTTTAGAAAAACAAACTTACTTTGTATGAATTGTAAAGAAATTGCCTCGCAAGTTGTTCAACCTCCTTTGGCCATGTAGCACTCCAGTACAAGGTTTGACGATCTGGGCGAATCTACACAAAGCAAACCACTGAACAAGTAAGCAAAAGTGGATGTGTGCATGCTATTCAGCCTCGATTGAGTTGAAATGGAAACTAATCTTTCATAAAAATGGTTCCATGCTACCTTGCGTCAGAGATGATGTTTTTCTGTCATTCTAAAAGAAGGCATAATTAACTAGCATCATTTTAATCTCCAATACTAAATCATACAAACCATAGTGATGAAATATTCCAAAACAGCTATGCAATAGAGCAAATTTCAGTCTAGCATAAGCGGTCCAATATTATTGCAGGAAATGCAGTGACCACATGATATTCACACTCCCAGTATGTTTGTGGATATATTTTTGTGACAAAGGCGCCATTCCTTGATTCGTCATCTCCCTCCAATAAACAAACAAAAATAAGTACAACAGAAATAAATGGCAAGACACCAAGGGTATGTGTGAACATAACTAAGAAGCATGTCCATCAAGCAGCATTTCCAGGATGCAGAGTCCAAATCAGCCATGCAAAACTTGCAAAGTTGTCTTGCCTCAACTGACACTTCCAAAATAGAATCCATCACAATTCTTTTCTAAATATGCATACAACAGGGTCCATTAGTATAATTATTCTTTATTTCAATTGGATTACGTCTTTCTTCCAAACAAACCTCTAGTTCCAGCAGTTTTTGGAACATCAAGACCGACCTAAATTCCACAAAAATGCATACATTGGGGATATTAATATAATTCTTCTTCTTTATTTGGACAATGGTTACGTTTTATTCTAAACACAAATTTCAGACTTGGTGTACTAATACTAACTGACACAATTGGAGCACGGGGGCCCAAAGTGCCATAGAGCATATACTTTGATAACCGTTAATATATCTAGTCTAATGTTACTTGGAACACGGATCGTTCTGGTATGAGGAATGGAAGTGGAAACGAAAACATGATAGGCCACATGCCCTTAATTGTGGTACGATAAGAGTAGGCTTTTATATATTACAATATTAGAATGTACTGCTTTCAAATAAGCATCCCATAAGATAAAGCATTATTTTTAAAAATATCTGTGTAAAACACATTTCTAAGAGAGGGAAAAAGGTATCCTCTACTTCTTCACTCAATAGAGTCCCCTACACACCTAACCAAAAGACACAACAAAACCAAGAAAGGGCAAAGGGCGGGCAAAGGGCATACCCATCCCACGGCCTAATTACACAAAAAGTATATCAATCTATTTTCCAAATTAAAAAAGGTTCCCTCACACCTTCAAACGATCCTAATTTCCCTCTCCTTAATAATCCACATCACGTGCAATGAAGCAATCAACCAAGCTTTACTCCACTTCTTAAATCTCCATCCCCTCTAGCCATGAATAATAAGCTCCATAAGCCCCCCAGCATTCCTAGGAAAACCCAATGCACCCCAAACAAGGATAATATCAACCCACAAAACTTTCTAGCTACAAAGACAATGAATAAGGTGATCAATTGTTCTTCATCTTGCTTACTGATACCATTAATGAGACTTAGGGGATGGGACACAGCAGTCCATTTGCAAAGCCACTTTACCTTAAGATTTTTGTAACATATATCATAGTCCATCAAAAATGACAAGCCAACCAAGCCAAAGCATGCCTCAAGTCCCAGCCACCAGGAATTGACTACACGAATCATTTGTCTACATTACGGTCTTTCAAGGTCATATGCTCAGTCAAATTTAACAAATATGTATCACTTTTTACTATAGCATCTGATGTCAATTACTTCTTTCCCTCCCTATAGTATTTCAATTAACAGTAATCTAATCGCTCTGCCTAAGTGTAGCATCTACTAGTCTTCATTGAATGTGACCAACTAGCTTATTTTATTTTATCTATCACATCATTATAGCCTATAGCCATTTGCCACTGCCTCATTCTTCAGCAATCATCAGATCATACCTTGAGGTACACTATCATAAGGTTTTGCTAAGTCTTTAAAAAGTGAGCAAAGAAATCTTTGCTTCTCTATGTGCTTCTCTATTAGTCCTCTTAGTAAGTATATTGGTTCCATAATTAATTTATTAGACATAAACTATGATTATCTGACAATGTTGTATCATTGAAATCATTCCTAAATATGATTATTTGACAATGTTGTATCATTGAAATCATTCTTAAATGATGCTTGATCACTCTCTCCTACCATTTTAGTTGTTGCAATTTTGAATATTTCTTCTATTTATATACAGGCACTAAAATGATTTTATTTCACCCTTCAAGTATTTAACTAGACATTATCATCTATATCTATACTATATAGAAAGCCGGAAGTAACCTAACATTTTCCTCCTATCTACCAATGATCAAATTTACTTAAATGTCCTCTTCTTTTTATGTTATTTACCAATGCCACAATTACTTAAAAGTGCCCATTTTATTATACAAAGTTATTAAATTACTTTGAAGCATGTGTATCTAATTAAGAATGTTGGTTTTTTTCCAAAAGTCTTCTATGTAAATTATAATTCTGCTCTTTCATCAATCAAGTTTTGTACATTTAATTTGTGCAGTGCACTTGTTTTGATATTTATTGAGTTTAGTAAAAAATAAATAAATCCAGTTCTTGTGATGTGTGTTTTGATAGCTTTAATATTTATAGAATTTTGTAGAAAAACTGTAATAATAGTTACAATATTTATTTTGACTGATCTCATTAAGATTAATAATAAGATTTCATATTTCATATTTTATTAAATGTTATGGGTTTCACAAAACATATTTAATACTGGCAATAAATATAGAAGATTGAAGGTATTGATTTTCAAAATACATATAATGTTGATGATAGAAGATATTGATAGTAATTATTTGTGAATAATTATCATATATAAGTTAAAATACAACTTTTATAACAAGATCTACTTTACAATGTAATACTTACTACCAAAACTTATAACTAATTAAAATTAATTATCTATTAATAATTGCTATTGTATATTGACAACGGCTAATTTCACACTTGCAAAGTACGTGTCACACACTAGTTTTATTAAATGATTTATTAACCAAAACACCCCCCACCTCACTTGAGCATTTCATAGCCTCAATAAGGTTAACATCTAAACTCGAAGTCCTACCTGATTTCACTATCTTTTATCCTTGTCTTTCTAAAAGCATTCGTTTTAAGTGCTACATACATAATCCAATGCCTAAGTTTAACTTGGTGGCGTGACAACAAGAGAGGCTTATTAGAAATATTTACTAATAATTGAGGTTCACTAAGTATTTAATCTACAAATTGAGTTAATTTTTCATGTTATATAAAGACCCTCATGATTTTGATTTCTTGAGTGAATCTTCCTTGCTTGGATGGTCACTTTCCAATAAGGTATCGAGTGGGGTATCACAGTAAGCACTAGCTAAATAATGCTCATGCAATCCCCATAGGCTTTATTCCAATCCAATCCTTTATGTAGTACATTAAAGGATCAATGAAAACGCATCAAAGATGGAAATAACTACAAGAATAAAGTCTTCTTCATATAAGAAATTATGAATATCTAAATCCAAAAGGGGGGCCTAGAGCACGATAATCCTACCAACGCAGGGTCTGTATGCAGCCTTACCCCCATCTCTCTGGAGGCTGTATCCATGATGCGAATCCGCACCACTAACACAAATTGAGTCACTTAACTAACTAATATCTCAATTAGTACATTAAGCACTTCTCAAATGATAATAAATCCTTAAGTTAGAAAATTCCAAACAACAGGTAATGAAAGAAACATGGACAGCAACGCTGGACATATACTACAGGTTGCACCTGAGGCATGGAAACAATAGCTACAGTGCATTTTATTGTTTGATATTCCGAATCATCCTCGTTAAATCATAGCAAATCATGTCCAACTTTTGGGCTTAAAAACCAGTTTGTATCTCAGTTTTGCAGTAAGATTTTGTGTCAGAATTGGCATTTACAATATATCTATAGATACAAATACAGACGGTACCAAACCATTGAAGGGGAAATCAATTATGTAAAAAAGGAAATGCTTCGAAGTGATTAACATAAATAATTAAAACATAATTTTGTAATAAATAAAAAATAATTAACCTGAGAAACAATTTTTCGAATTTGAGGATCAAAGCCCATGTCGAGCATCCGATCTGCTTCATCCAACACAAGGTAGGTAACCCTTCGCAAGTTTGTATGATGGGATTCCAACATATCAATCAACCTTCCAGGAGTAGCAATAACGATTTCAACACCTAAACCAAAAAATGCACAATGGTGATGATCATGATCAGGGGAAGGAAGGTGGACGTGGAGGAGGATGAGAATATAAATGTAAAAAGAAGAGGAAGCATTAGAATATACCCGATTTATGTACATCACGATACAGCAGTTAAGTCATCTTGAACTTAATCACCACCTACCTTTCTGCAGATCACGAACTTGGGGCCCTTTTGGAACCCCACCATATATGCAGGTACTTTTAATCCTTGATGATGCGCCAAACTTAGTTGCTTCTTGCTGTATCTGAACAGCAAGTTCACGGGTGGGAGCTAAAACTAACACAATGGGACCATCTCCGGAAGCTGAGAAATAAAGGTAATAGTAATATATAAAGATCTATACCCATACTGTGACGAGAAGAAATGATCTATTCTAAATCACCACCACCAATGGGGAAAAAAAATAGGATTACCTAATATTGGCTGAGCATTAACATGGACAATTGCAGGCAATAGGTAGGCAAGAGTCTTGCCTGAACCTGTCTCGGCAATACCAATTAGATCACGGCCCTTTAAAGCCATCGGCCATCCTTGAGCTTGAATTGGTGTAGGTTCCGTAAAGCCAGCCTTTACAATTTCTTCCATAACGTAATCTGGAGTCACGAAGGTTCAAAGGTACAATCTAATAATTAAATATCAAGGGAACAAGATACCTCAATTGGCAATCAATTTTTATATCGGAAAGTTGTTTTGATATGAGATTTAAGTTAACCAAGAGATATTGATGTTCCATAAGATTTTCCACAAATAATCCAACAAAGTAACAACCACAAGTATATGCAGTTACTGCCAGATGTAGAATAAAACGTGATGGGTTAGTGCAAGGTCCGTGCTCCAATTTTGTAGAATAAACACCGAGAGCTATTCCATTATGAAGTAGCAATCCAATCATAGAGATTAGAGAACCAAAAAATGAAGATGATACAACTACCTCATTGGTCATGCCAACCCCTCATCAATTTCATAATTCAAAATTAAGCAATTAGGGTGTGCTCTTTTCCATTACGTGAAAAAGTTTCTGCGTACTAGTACTTACTGCCATGTTGGATATAACACAATAGAGCTAGCCAATAAGAACTAATGAGCCCTAGAAACATAGACGGACACAAAGGGAGGCGGATGGGGGTAGCCGCCTCCCCCAAATTTTGAAAAAACTCACTATTATAGTAGTATTAGTTCAAAATATTTCAAAATTATATAGGTTCGTTCCTCTAAGATTTTTTTTGAAAATATAATATATACCCTCTTAGGAACCTATAAGAACAATTCGCCCTTCCTAAATTAAAATTCTGCTTCCATTCCTGCCTAGAAATATGCTCAGCACTCAAAAGAGTTCAGGCCATCTTGCTAGAAATACTTCACAAGTTTCCTCAAGTCCGTAGATTTGCTCGGACTGTTTCCCGTTCTTTAAACTGAAACATAATACAATATGACCTAATACAAATCAGATACTTGAGTTCAATGAATACGCCGCTTAATCACTTCCTATCCCGCTCTTTTGCCTTATTTCCTTCCAATCTAATCTCAAACTCCTCTTCCTCTCCTTCAATAGTGCTCCCTAGCCAATCCCCGGTAACTAGATTTGTTCAGTCAATTTTAATCTTCCAAGAATATAGGATTGTGTCCCATTATTTAGAAAATAGAATTGTATCACCTTATGTTGCGGAAAGAAAAATACCCAGGGGAAGAACAATTCACATGCGAAGTACAAATTCGGCACCTTAACACAAACTTGAACACTATGTCCAACCAAGTGGTTCATCAACTGTAATGGTTTGTAAAATAACAGTAGTGTTTGGCATTGCTACTGAGAGTAGCTATGACTATAAGCTATGACTAATTACAGTAATAAGCTATAAGCTTATTCAGCTAAGTTAGCATATTTTCCAAACGTTCACAACTTCTATTATAAGCTATGACTATTATTTTTTTAAACTACAATCTATAAGCAATTAGCAATACCAAACACCACCAAACAAATGAGAACCAGAGATACGATGCAATAAAAAAACGTCCTCTGTCCGAACATCACACGAAGTACCTGGAAACCCAACATCAGAGAAACTCGTGACAGGCTTTGGCACATCCTTGCCGTCAACGGTGATTTCCCGTCGCCGGCGATACTCCTCAGCCTCGCTATCGGACATTGCCGCAACAGCTGGTGACTCGACATAGAAGTTCTTCTCAAACGGAGTCAACCCATCCAAATCCAACTTACGGGGAGACTCCGCCCTGTCGTAATCCCTCCGGCTAGACGACGAACGAACTCCGCCATAAGTCGAAGGCGCTCCAAGCCCTGAATCACTGAAAAACACTCGCAATTTCACATCAAATACAACAAATTCTGGCAGTGCGCGCTTTTCAAAACTGGTGATTTTGGGCAGCAAAACCCTAAAACCTTCCATTTTTCATACAAAAAAAAAAAGAAAAACATGAGGGCCGAGGTTACCTTCTCCGGTCACGGTACGAGCCGGGATCGGCGGAGCGGCTGTCGTAGCGACTCATGATGTGCGCGTACGGTTCGGGGTGAGATTAGAAAGAGGATTGAAAGGGTTTTACAGAGGGTTGGTTCTGAAGGATTTCAGGTCTTCTCTCTTCTGCGGAAATTTTAGCGAAACTCAAAAATGGGAAGACGAAGCCCTCTCCCGGTCTTTACCCGCTTGCCATATTAATAATGTGGCCCAGCTAGGTAAGCTAGTTTTTAAATTTAATTAATTGAATAATGAATTTGACTTTTTATTTTTTATTTAAATTGAATAGTATTACTCTTTAATATTATTTATTATAAATATAATTGATACTAATAATAAATATATTATTAAATAAAAATATTATTATTTTTTAAAATTAAATAAAAATTTAAATAAAATATCATGTGAATTTATATTTTTTATTTAAATTTTTAATTTTTATATTTTTTGTCAAACGATGATTATTATTTTTTATATATTTTTAGCCCAAAAAAAACAAATAAGAATTGTTTAGCAATCAGGCCTTTAATTACAGATGGGGAAGGTGTTGTGCAGAGAAATCATAGTACTGTAATGTAATTTTTATTTATTTAATTTTTGAACATATTTTAATAATTAGATCGGTTTAATACATAGAGTTCGTTAGGCTTGTTGTTCGAACAAAACTTTAAATTGTTTCGATACTTGCAGCTATGTAATTGAATAAAATTTGTTTAATAATTTTTCTTTAAAATTATAATTTTTATTCATTTAATTATAAATTAACATTATGTGATCACTTAGTTATAGTTATCAGATCAATCTATATTTTTAAATAATTAGCATATACGATGAACTCTGCATAATGAACGAATCAAATCATAAAAAACATATTCAGAAATTAAACTAAAAAAAAGCAAACCATGGTGCCGTGCTTTCACACCTTCCCCGTTTGCCTTAAATTATAGTTTTTACCATATAATGGTTCCTTTAGGTTAAATTTCAAAAAATTTGTTTTGTTTTTTGCTTTTTGATTTTTTTTTTAAATTTGTTGTCTTTAGGAATCGTTTTGATTAGATTAAAATTTTTAAAATTTTTGTTTAGTTAAAAGATTAAAAAAAACTCAACAAAAACGAAAATAAGATATATAGAATTTAGCTCATTAGTTTATTTTGACTTATTTAAGTTTTTCTTAAACTTTTTAATATTTTAATTAAAAAAATATTTTTTCTACTCATCTCAATTAAAGAAGTCAAAAACTGTAATAGTTTAACTAAACGATAAAAAAATTTATAAAAAATAAAAATAAATAAAATAAAATAAACAAATAATAAATTATTCCAAACAGGGCTAATTCAGTAGAAAAATAAAAATGACGCCTTACCATTTTTTGTTTATAATTTTTAATTTTAAATCAAAAAATATAAAATTTACTATTTTAGATTACATATTTATATAACTTTATCAAATATTTATAATTTTTATTTAAAATTATAATTATATTTTTTTAATCATAATATATAAATTTATAATTCCAATTACAATAAGTACTCACCTTCAAATCGGCCCTAATTGATTGCCCCCGAAAGCTATATTTGTTTGTTCAGCAAATATAAATGGTGAAAATGAATAGTATAGTTTTTGAGATAACGATGTTTGATTGATCAAATTAGTAGTGAGGAGATATATACTTTTACTTAATAAATAGTCTCATGAGATTAATAATGAATAAATTATTAATATAATATTATCTTAAGTATTGTATACCTTACATTTTTATGAGATAATTATCCAATTGATGCATAATTCTCTCAATTACTTGTTGAATTTAAATAAAAAATATATAATTCTATAAAATATATAATTCAATTCCATATCTAATTGGATCAATCAAACATATTCAAAATTCACATATGAGGTGTTTGGGAGACAATATAGTTTAGATATAATATCACATTTAAGTGAGAAATACTCTAATATACTTGGGGATGGCAGATATTGCATATACTTTCTGATTGAAAACATGGCTCGTCTCGAATTTTAAGGGGTCTAAAGCGAATTTTTAAAATATGACCTTTTAAAAATTTGAGATTGAATTAATCTGTCTATTCGTTGCCTTTTATTTTTTAGATCCAGAGTGATACTTTTTACTACAAATCATGATTTTATTTAGATAATCTGCAATTCAAAAAATTTCAAAAATCTTAATATCCGCTACTCAAAAAATAAAATTGTGAAAAATCTCAAAAATCTAGATACTACTCAAAAAATTATCACTAATATAAACTCAACCAATTTGTAAAAAATTATAATTATCAATTAAAATAATATTTATGTATTCAACATATTTTATAAGTTACAAATATGAATATCAAGATATGTATTCAGATTTCAGTATTCAATACACATAAAAATTAAATATTAAAATCTCTATACGCAAAAATTATTATTTGCACATAAAAAAATTATATTCTTATAAGATTATTTAGAAATAAAAAAGCTTACCTAACTCATTCTTAAAAGGTTATTTATTTGTTAATTTATATACATAAATTTATATATAAATTTATATAAATGCTTAACATTTCTGGAGATCCTATATTCTTATCTAAAAGGGCCTAAAACCATAATTTTACAAACCAAGGTTGGGCCTAATTGAAAAGTCTCTTTTGCCCTTAACCTCTATCGAACTGTGAACTTCTATTTTTGGCCTCCATTCCCACAACAGTGAACTTCCGATTGATGGCAGAGATGGTGGCTACGAAAACAGAATTTTACCATACACATGTTATATGGGTATTGTTTAGATTTGAATAAGGGTAAATATAAAAAATTAATATTTGTTTTTAAATAAATATGCAATATCTAGGTATATCTGGTTGTAAGTAAACATGGTACAAAATATTTCCAAATAATACATATCTACAAATATATACGTTGTATTTTATATCCTCAAGTATATTTGAAGGTATTCTTTATTTGTTATTTTATCTTCAAATAATTAAATAGGCTCCAAGTTGCGATGGGGATGTCTTTAGGCTGTATTAGCCTATTCTTGGCTCTAGTATTGATATCGCCTCGATTTAAATGTATTATAAACCTAGGGATCTACCAATACTTTTTTTATTTACATTTCCTAGGGTTAATATATAACAAAAATAGATTAAATACAATAAACTCTAAATTTATTATTTTAAAAAAATCTGCATCACTAGGCTAGAGAATTTTTACCCGTTTTAATGTGAGTCACACCCTTAAATCACCTAGAAGCCTTGAGAGAACAAATTGTGTGTCTTGCAAAAGCGTATAATATCTTGATGCTATATTCAACAATGGGATGTTTTCTTCATTATTATATGTAATTTTTAATACTTAAAACAAAATTTCAAATACATTTATATGAAAGTAGAGTAAGAATATCATTTATCTTTTGTAAACTACAAAATGTCCAAACCACTACAAATGACCTCGATCATATTTTCAAATGGAAAGAACACATCATCCAATACATATATACATCGTGAAGGGAATGCAAGCCCTAATTTTCATGAAAACAAGATTGAGCTATAAATATGTGATTACGTGCTTATAACTTATTGCTTGTTAAAGTTTTGAATTTATAGTTTCAAATAATATAATTTTTGTTTGTTGATTTACAATTAGAAGCTATAAACAAAAAAAACTATATGCATACTTATTTGAAGTTTTTTAATTTTTTAGTGAGCTATAAGCTAAAACCTTTTTAAGGAAAAAAAAAACAGATAAGCTCAAACAAACACTCTTAGGCTATGTTCAATTGTCAGAAAAATCATATGACAAAATAGTTCATGAGAAAAATGAAGTGAAGAAAAAAACAAGAAAAAGAAAAATATTAAAACACCCTACTATATCTTTGAACTTGGAGATTTACCCTAACTTTCTAGATTTCTTTATGTTTCTGCATCTAAATTGAACTCTTTTTCCATAAAGAATTTTAATTTACTTGTATTGAGTAGTGTTGTGGTGATCGTATATATAATGTGTCATTTCATATATGATATTTATGTTATTTTATAGCATTATTATATATTTTTATCAAGGATGGCCGTATGATTTTAGTGAGGTAGAATAGTTCTTTTAAGTTCTTAGGGTGACGGATATTAAGTTTTCAAAATAAATCTTGATGGCACGACCTATATAATCTTATAATATTTGAATAAACTATAATTATGATTTTTTGTTTTGGAACTAGCCTCATCAACCCTTGGAGTCCGTCTATACTATGCATCAGACATAAAATATCAAGTCATGTAATAGACAAATGTGATCACCATGATATTAATTGTTCACTTGTATTTTCCCTTACCCTGTCCCCCTTTTCATCTTTTCATGTAGGTCATGTATTAATAAACCGTTTTCTTGTAATACTGTTCTGGGCAACAATCATGCTCGGTGCCTATGGCACCCAAGGTATTTGGAGGAGAAACATGTCCGAACATCATAAAGAAACTTTCTGTGGAAGCCCTTTGCAACTAATGATACAGAGTGTAAAGAAAAAGAGTTGGGCAGTTGAGAAAGCTGAGTTGGTTGAGGTAGTTAGGAATCAATTTCATTACAGTTAGAAGTTAGTCAGGATAGGGAGTTATATAAATGCATTTGATGTAATACGAAAATAGAGCATGAGTTTCGGTTTGGGAAAAACCTTCTTTCAATACAATTTAGATTTTCTTCTTGGTATCAGAGCAAACAACCTCCGTCACAAGCTTCGATCAAGCTTCAATCCTAGATTGAACTAAAGGCTACATTACATGGTTTTGATTGAAGTTTCAACAACGAATTGATCTTCTTCAACGTCTCAAACTTCATCAGATCAAATAAATATTATGGCGACTGTATCATTCTCTTCGGTAACTCTTCTTTTACCTATAGTTTTTCTGATCTTGAATTTTCATTCGTTTGTAACCATAAAACTAAATTCAATAAATTACATTCTCCAGCGTAGTCAAATTCAAAATTTTCTGAAAGAGAATGATTTTTTTTCGGATATATTGATGGCTCTGTAATTTGTCCTTCTTCACAAATTATAGATTCCTCACAAAATTTACTTCCAAAGCCTGAATGCTCCTTGTGGAAGGTGATTGATGGACAACTTCTAACATGCAACACATCCGCTATATCTCCAATGATTTTACGACATGTATTAGGTCTTGATCATGCATACAAAGTTTGGCAGTCTCGTACCCTGTATTGTTGGGTACTCGCTGGTACAAGCCAGTAGAGTTCGGTACCAACCGGTGTTTTGAATGGTACTAAATTATGTTAAGTAAATTGTGTACCAATTTTACTTTAAAACCAACGTAGAATCTGAAGATGATTGTGAAGTTTTAGGTGCAAATATAGCTGTTGTCTGTGAGGGGTTGGTTGGCCTGGAGATGCTATATAATATACAAAAGCACATTGAGACTTGTTAAATGCATCCGCTTGCAAATTCTTTTGTTGCTTCTTTTAATTAGTCTTTACTCTTTAGGACATGTAAGCTCTTGGGATTCCAGCTTTTCAGCAAGTTCAGGAATTTTTTGTTTTCAATGTATCAGAGCATTTGTTCATTGCCTGTTTCTTTGTACGAAGGTTCTTCTCTAATATTTGTCTAAATTTCCTGTGCGCATATTGTCTAAGAATGAGTAATTTGATCCGAGGACCAACGAATACAAGATTAAAACTAAAAGGGGGTGAATGCATATATAATAGAATCTTTGGAGAGTTGTATAATTTTTAAATATTTAATCGAATAGAAGTGAGAGTGGTAGGACACCATAAGGAGAGAACACCACAAGAATGCTGTGCTGCAGTGATACCAATGTCTATCATTCCTCTACATAGATAGGATTCGTCGAGTGTAAATTCGACCCCAAAATGTGAAAAGTGGTGTTTTATATAACTTACAAAGCCAGAACCTCTTCAACTCCAATTTGCTAAATCTTGCCTTGTTCCCAAACTTCTCTTGGTGTTCATTGGGCGTTGCGCAACTTCTGACATTCTTTACTTTTGCTCGCTAAAGCAAGATATTAGTGCTAGCGAGTTTCAGATCATCACTCTACTACTGGATTTCACCAATTTCATCCCTAACCACAATCGATAAATACTATTAAAATAATAGTTTTTTAAAACGTGACAACAGTGACGGCCAGATGGCTCCAATCTACCCCTTTGGGTCCATTCTTGATTTGATCCGTGAGAGTAAAAACAAAGGAACAGTAACGAGTATATGCCACTCTAGGACAAACTGGAAAACAATTTGGAAGGTGAGGGGCATAACAAAAAGATGGTGCATTTGGGCATCCCTTGACATCTCTCCTTGAAGATCTGAAAAGTGCCTGGAAATTATCCTCAAGATCAAAGATAACGACAAATAAGAGAGCAATCACACAGGAATGTTAACTGTTGTTTGGAGTTTCTTCTATGGCAACCAAACCAATAATGCTAATTGTCAAGGCAGTCTATGAACTTGGATTGGCTGTGCAACCAACACAAGTGATCCCCTTGTGAGTTGGTTGGACTTGAAAAGTTTCCACAGGCCTAAAGACAAAAGAGAAAATTTTGAGACCAAGAATTTATTTGCAAGGCATACAAGATGCCCGGTTAAAGAAGTAATTATGCAGAAGCCCCAAACCAATCACATGGCAATGCTTATGTGGTACTTCCACTTTATAATTAGCAAAAAAAAAATACTCTGAGTGAAACAATGTTGACCCACTTTTGTTTGTTAAATGACAAGCAAATCGTGACCCATCTAGTGTAAATCGATCATTTTTATTTATAAAGAATACCACAAAAGTAATGCTATATATGGTACTCTGAGAATACCTAATTTTTCCTGTTTGAGTTGCAACTCCTCCATCCACTCTTAGCTCGATGTCGATTTCATGAGATGTGCTTTCATTTAATATAAGAACGAAATCTGAACACTCACGCCACCAATGCCGGATGGCAGTGGTTATCAGGAAATTTTATGACAAAACAGACTACAACACATTTTGCAAAGAAACTATTAAAAGTACAGCTTGTATAAATTGATGCTGGTGTAAATGAACAAAAGAAAAATTAAAAGAAAACAATAACATTACAAGCGAAGCCCTACACTACCAACTGGAAAAAGAAAAAGGGCGAGGTCAGAAAACTTTTCGAGAACATAAATCTTACCCAATAAAACAGGAGATGCCTCTTTCTGCTTCCTTTCAGTGTCAATTTTTCCGATACCCAATCACTATCTGCCCCTATTGATGAATACTCAGACAGGGGAGCCCTTTCCGCCCGCACCTGCAATTCAGTCGATCTTCACAGAGGAATAGATCTTCCGCACAAACCAGAAGCAAGCATAGAAGCCAATTGTACCCGTCAAAACAAAAAACGCATATGAGACAATTAACATGTAACCAAAGTACAGGATGCCTGAAACCAACTTTGTGATCTCCAATTTAGTGAAGAAGTAGAAGGCCGAGTAAAGGAAAAGGTACAAAGCAGAGGAGCCAGCAGTTAGGTAAGCCCTCCACCACCAGTGGTAGTCTTCACTGCATAATTGGAAATAGCAGAGCACAATCGTTATCTCAGCACACGTGATTATAAGAATAATGAAAACTATGAAGAGGAACCCGAAGATATAATAGAACTGGTTTAGCCATATTGATGTCAGGATGAAGAATAGCTCAATGAAAACAGCCCCAAACGGAAGAATTCCTCCAATCAGTATAGAGAAGATTGGTTTCATGTACCATGCCTGCTCTGGGATTTGCCTTGGGATTTTGTTCGTCTTCACCGGGTCTTCAAGGGCTGATTTTTTAAAACCCAAGAAACTACCCACAAACACCAAGGGTACTGATATGCCAAACCATAAGCACACAAGAGCAAACATGGTTCCAAATGGCACCGCCCCAGAAGATTTCTCCCCCCAGATTAGAGCATTCAGCACAAAAAAGATGGCAAACAGAATACCAGGAAACATAAAAGCAGTTTTTAAAGTATTCCTCTTCCACTCAGTGCCCTTAAACATTTTGTACAGGCGCGCTGATGCGTAACCAGCAAATAAGCCCATGAAGACCCATAAGAGAACCATAGCAGTCATAAGCCCACCTCGGTTGGACGGTGATAAGAAACCGAGGACTGCGAACATCATGGTTACAAGTGCCATCACAAAGAGCTGCACACCAGTCCCCACATAAACGCAGAGTAAACCAGAATTAATTGGTGCCCTAAAAACATCTCCATGGAGAAGTTTCCATCCTGTTTCTTCCTGAGCTTCATCCTGTGTTTCCAGTTGATTATAGTTTGCAATATCTCTGTACAGAGTTCTCATCATAATCATGGCAACCATGCCAGAAAGGAAGAGGACAATCATCAGAGAATTTATGATGGAAAACCAATGGATCTGGTCATCATTCATGAGGAGGTAAGTGTCCCAACGTGATGCCCATTTGACGTCACTCTCCTTGAGATGGGAGAAATGTAACAAAATTAAGGAGGAAACATTTAAAGGTACTACATACAAAAAACTAAGGGAGCACAAGTCTGAGTGCTGAAAGTAAATATAAATATATAATACCTTGAAAGAAACGTCATACGTAAATACAACCTCCTTATTAGTATCAACCTCCTGGGGGACAGTACTACCTTGAATTATATTTTTTGTGTTCTGGTTGCATGTTGTCAACTGAGGATTCTTATCATCCCACTCCTTAAACTCGTGATTAATGCTGTTCCATTAAGTAGGAATATAAGAATGAAATAAAGCAACACATTTGACAACTACAGAAAGTAAGCCGATTTGATACAAACGCTTGCTTCTTTTTTATGTAAAAAAAAACCAAACAAACAAACCTTTCTGGTCACATTATTATGGACACCAACTAAACTCATAGGTGCCAATAAAGTGGCGTTAGCTTCTGTGTAATGAAAATAATCATGAGGGAAGGATGAGTTTATTAAGAAAATTGAATTCCATGAAAATGTAGGGAGAAAAAAAAGAAGCATCAATGGAAACTTGTGAGCAAACTAAAACAGGACAAAAACAAAACAGGAAGAACTCGAGATTTTCCTTCCAGCAGAATGAAGTCCAGGTAAAAGAAAGAAAGAAAAAAAAAAGGAGCTTTTGAGAAGGCAAGACTGCCCTGTACAAGCAGCATGAACTTTCCAGATTAAGGATAAATTTGAAGTGTGGCCAATTCAAATCACCCTTGTCAGTGGAAGCCTAGGTTTCTTCTTACTTCTCAGAATAAAAGAAAATGTTTACCTGGATTGTTTCTCTCTTTAGATTCAAGAATCTTCATTTATTCACTTTCAATGAAGACAGAAAAAATTTGTCAAGTAGGATACTAACTCTCCACAAACCAAAGAGTTTCAAGAGTTTGTAGGAATGAAGTAAAATATGTTCCACAGATTAAGGATATTCATTTCATATCTTATTAAGTATAAAGTTAACTGCATTCTTACATCGTTTGGGACCATATAGACTATACACCCAAACTGTCAAACCTAGCACTAAAAGAGAAATGGAAAGCATTAATGAAGCGGAAGTAGAAAGTAGGAACCTGTTTGGAGTAACCTCGAAGCCAACAATTCGAGCAGAATCAGTCTCAAGATCCTTGTGATACATGACTCTAAAACTCAAGTGGTTATTTATAAAATACTTCTCCTCTTTGCTCTGCAAAAGTGTATAAATACAATGATATTATAAGAACAAAAGCACATCACGACAATGGTTATCTATCTCAACTCACCCCTGCATAATTTCCTTTGAACCCCACACGGAAACCATGCTCATAAGTGGTTGACTGGCTGCCATCCCTCCTTTGTCTCAGAACAGCAACTGGAAGATTATCAAGAATCCTGTAAACCCATCTCAGGAATTTCATTTAAACAGAAGACTACGTAAAATTTAAGAATTGCATAGAAGTTTATGCTGCCAACAGTAACAAATAACAAGTCATGAATTTTGCAGACATAATTACACTGCAACAAGCACTTTGAAAAAACATCCCAACAATAATTTATCAATAAATAAGATTACCAATACTCCAAAGAATTACTAAACAAATGAAGATAAGCAGGATTCAGGGGCTTTCAATTCAGCATACATGTTAACTCTATATTCGTCATCAATTTTTTCCTTAAAATTCTTTGCAGATTCAGCATCAAGCTTAGCTGGACAAGCTACTTTGCATGGCTGCTCCTCCCTCATATTGAACTGCAATAGATTTTCAAAACTTATGATGACGTCAGACGAGGAAGAGTAACATCTAAGCATTTCTTCTTCTTTTTCTTTCTTTACCAACCACTAGTTATGAGCAAAGGCAAAGGCAATAGTAATAGATGCGTACGGTGTAAATAGAATTCTCTATGCGGTCACCTCGAAGAACCTCCCCCAAATTTTCAGCACTGTTCATAATTTTGGAAGGCTTACAGTAGTTCAAGTAATAGTAGTCATACGGAAGTTGTGTCTTCGTAGATGATAGCTTGTTCACTTTAACTTGAAGGGGATCACCCTGTTATAAAGACGACAACATAAATAGCAATAGATGAATAGAATATAAGCAATCAGCAAATAGCAATAATTAAAAAGAATTCCACAACAGCCTGAATTTTTTGTAAACATCCCTCTAGTGAAAATAAAATTAAAAAAAAACGGAGGAAAAAAAACAGAAACAAAGCAAAAGGTAAAAAGAAAAATAAATAGCAAAAACAATATATTGTGCAAGCCTGTAAGGCAAGGTCACATCTTGACAACTAACACTTTGCACCAACCAAGTCAACTTCCATGTAAAGCAAGCATTTACTTGTATGCTAATCACAAGTTAATGAAAAACTGAGGCATTCCCCACCCCCACCGCCACCCACCAAAAAAAAAAACTAAAAGCAGATTTAGGTATGACAACATGGTTACATGAGTTGCGAGCTTCGCAAGTAGCTACGCATGTTTACTATGATGAACGTAGAGCGGGTTATGGTATCTGCGATTTTGAGGAATAATCTTTTGGCAACTTCATATCACCCAATCTCTAGCTTCTTGATTTCATGCATTCTCACTCAAATAAATAAAACAAGAAGGTGTGCAAGGTGTGCACATGGTGTGGGTTCCACCGCCTTCCGGTGGTTTAGGCAATGTATGTCCATTGTTGCAAAATAAAATGTCAAATCACTAGCATGAGCATTCATATTGCAAACAATCTTAAGTTCTTAACAAAATACCACATCACAAATGTGGACCTACATATTGAATGGAGCCAACCCCCCCCCCCCAACACTTCCTCTATATGCATATAATATAATATATATAAGAACTATATAATTAGCATTTTTTCTATAACTTTTAAAAACATTTTATAAGCATGTATAATGTTTAAATTATTATTTCTTGAAGGCTTTATCTACAAGAAATTATTTATATTTGAACTTTTGAGTTAAAACAATTCAACAAATAAGCCTATTCAACAAATAAGATATATTATAAATTTAAAAGAGCTTCAAGTTTTACTTTTATAAATGTTTCAGCTAAGATATAAAATTTAATATTTTTTATTCACATTTTGTCCAACTTGATTTTTTTTAATAAGGACACAGTCTTTAACTATAATATATATTTTTAAAATTAGAAATATACTATTTTTTGTTAAATATAAGAGTTTTATCACTTAATTAAAAAAATCTAAAAATTTGGCCCCCACTGAATAGAAATCCCGCTTCCACCACTGATAATACAAGTCATCCCAGCATCTTTTTCACTGTTGTCGTATAATTCTGAACTGCAGAACTAGTTGATGAGCGTCAATGATCATCCAAACAACAAAAAGATAGATATAACCGTAGAGCATATACAAAGTTGCACTAATCAATTCTCAGTGAAAATCGCAAACGGTGGGAAAAATAAAGAAATTTAATTTTTTTTTGCATTTAACAAAACAAAAAAAATCCCAAATGATTCGACCTGTGAAGCAAGAGCTCAATGTCAAACCGAAACCAAAACCCTAGATCCAAACACGCTCCAGTCAAAACAAGAGATCTAAAGTAAAAACCATAAGAGATCGAAATTCACAACCCTAGATCGAAATCTTGTGCGAATTAGAACACCAAAGCCGCACAAAAACAAAAAAGACTTGTTCATACTAAGCAATGTACAAACCCGTAAGCAGTATTATTGGACTAACAGATCAAAAGATCGACAGATAACAAAAAACAAAACAGTGATGGATTAGTTCAACAAGGTGAGAGAGAGAGAGAGAGAACGTACCCTTTGAAAATCGCGAGGAGCGACACCAGGGAGATAGAATGAGTTAGAAAATGAGACAAGAAGCAAGAGAGAGAAGAAGAGAGTGATCATCCTCGCTGAGCTACTCTCCATCTTCGACTACAGACAAATTCTTCGCGGGTTTGTGTGCTTTTAGGAAAGCTTAGGAAAGAGCTGAAGAAAGAACGCGATTTATTCAGTCAGTTGAGAGAGGGAGAGAGAAGCAAATTGTTATTTCCAGGTTGACCGCTGCTGCTTCCACCCCGTACTCGTTTGGCAAAAGCGGCTTTTTTCTGTTTTTTTTGTTTCTTTTTACTTTTTCTAAAATTTTAAATGAAATAAATAAAAAATTCATTTTGTTAGATATGACTTTAAATTATTAATTAAAAAAAAAAGAGAAGTTCATTTTTATATAACAATTTGTGTGTTTTATCGAAAAAAATGATAAGAAAAGAAAAAAAACAAACAAACAGTGATTAAATATTTTTTCCCCATTTTTCATTGTATTATTAAAAGTTCAAAGATAAAAAAGATACTTGTTCAACAAAATATTTATTTAGTTATCCACGAGGACTTTACATCTAGATTGGTAATCATTTTCGTTTTCTTTCCGTTTATCTGAAAAATCTAATATCCAGACATAACTTTAGAAAAAATTTCCGCATTCTTTTTGTCAACCAATGAGCAAACACAGATTTTGGAGAAAAGAAAAAGGCAGATTAAAAAAATAAGTGTTGTTTTTTTTCATCCTCTCATTTATCGGTACAGAAAGATTGTCAAAACTATTTAGTTTTAAAATGCATCCGATTTGGAACCACTTAAAAATGGAAAAAAAAAACACAACAATATTACGAAAAAAAAAAAAACCAAGAACTATGAAAAAATAATTAACTTCGGTTCTTCTTCTTTTTTTTTTTTTTGTCATTAGTGGATTTTTTAGGGAGATTATAAAAAAATATTAAATTCAGTATATCTAGACTGGGGAGCTTCTAAATGTGCACACAAATGCTTATTACACCCACCACATGCATCAAACCACTTGTACATGATGCATAAACACTTGTACATGTGAGGAAAGATGAACGCACTCAACAATTGGGAAGAAAGATGAATGTACTCAACTATTGTGTGCACATTTAGAATCTTCCCTAAAAAATAAATAAATAAATAAATTCCACAAAATTCCAAAATAAATTCAATAAAGAGACAAAAATACAAAAAAAAAAGTCCCAATTTCTATTAGAGAGAGAGAGAGAGAGAGATTATATGAATGAAAAAATGACATGCTGTTATGCTAAGTTCCATCCAGCCAACTTCAAGATTTT
>JAOTRH010000016.1:2605838-2637664 GCA_034768845.1 Heliamphora exappendiculata | reverse complement strand
TTATTTAGTTAACAAGTTTTGAAAAGAAATATTCAATAATTTTAAGAAATTAAATCAAAATAAAAGATTTTACAAAACTTAATGGATTTTCGGAATTAACAAAATTATCTAAGTTAAAAAGGAAGTATATATATATATATATATAGATTTTGAGTTAAATAGTAAAATAAGTTAAATTGTAAAACATTTTCCTAAGTTAAAATTAAATCTAAAGAAAAACTTATTGAAACAAATAAATAAATTTTCAATAACAGTTTTTATGTCAAGATTAAAAAGCATGTAAATTAAGTGGCTAAAATATTTTACACTTGTTATTTTAGATTTAGAGTTTTGAAGGAATCGCAAATAAAATTTTGTCACATCAGGTGAGTTTTTTTGATATCTGAGTTAGTTTTTATTTCATGTGGTTATTGAAAATGATAATGAATGGAATGAATATGAAAGAATAATGGGTTAAACGGCGTCCTGGCCGCTGAGGGATATTAAGCGTATCAGCGAGGCGAGGAAATAAGGGTGGGGTCACGGCTAGGTGACTTAATGAATAATCCTGTCCACTGTATTAAGTGTGGGGTCGTTCTCTACTGAATTCTGACAAACCGTTTAATATATATTATTCTGACATTGCGAATAATTAATAATTCAGATATTGTTGAACTCACAGGTGACAATTGAAGGCGAAAAGAATTCAATGTTGAAGAATCAAAAGTTTAAGTTATTTCATTTTTCATACATGTAATTATCTTACCTTGTACTTTTAATAAGTTTTATTGAATATTGATTTTGTAGTTTAATGCTCTGGGAATATGTCAAATGAAAATGTCTTTAATAATAGTTTTTTTATATTCGGATGTGTTCCATGAGTTTTATACATCACATGATTATGAGACAAGACGATGAAAGAAAATTAAGGAATTTAAAGAGGCTTCTGGTGGGCTTTGACTCACTAGCTGGTCACGGTATTATTTAGGAGATTTCTGGGAGGTAAAGTGATTTACTTATTTACTTTCTTGAAGAATCTCACAAGCAAAGTGAATTTGAGAAGAAATCCTCATTTATTCGATTTTATTGTAGTATAGTATATATACTTGTCTTTTGGCTCAATTAGGCCGGTACCATAGCAAAAATATTTGATAAATATCTCCTAGGCTCTGGCCTTAGCGTATTCATCTCTCTATCAAAGGGAGTTCACTCCAAGTGGATAGAATTTACATTGTTTTATTGCAAAGGATGTAAATGCAAGGATGACAAGTAAGGTCATGGACCATGGTCCCTGCAAACAATTTTTGTTTTTTGTTTTTTTGGGGGGTAGGGGGTGGGGGTTTGCTTTTCTTGTCATTTAGTTGGAAACCACCCTTACGGAGGCAATCTTATCACTGGATTAGGTCGTTACATTTTGGGACACGGGGGCTTATACATTCATGATAGGAATTTCAGCAGTGTAAATGTGTACTATATGCTTTTCCCGCCATGTTGTCCAATGAGATATCAGAAGATCGATTTTAGGGATTCACGCCTGGGGGTCATCTATGATCTACCTCCTCTTTTAGCTATTGGGGATGCTTTTGGTTGGTTTAAGTTGCCAATTGAACCTGGGGATTACATTGGGGCATTAGGATCCATAGGGAAGTGCAGATATCTGTTCATGAGCAATCTGTTGATATTGTTGCTTTGCAAATTTAATTGTAGCTAATTACAATTGCTCGTATGCAACATGAGATGGAGTGTAAAAAGACCTAAAGTCTATACACTGGTTAACTTCTTGAATCCTTTGCCCTACCAATCTGAAATTCTTCATATGGGACCTGGTTTTGAGACACGCTCCTATGATTTTCTTGATTGGGGTTTAAAAATCTGTTGTGTGATTGTACTTTTTTGTTTATTTAAACACAAATTTTATGTTGTATGATATTGTTTCTTTTATTTGTATGAAATTCTTCATATTAAAGCCTTTCTGCATTTGTCGTTTGTTATTTCACTGTTGTGTGTGTAAAGCTGAAAGCGTTCAGGTGAAGTCTTTGAAACGGCGGTAATGAACCTAGGCATCAATTGGGATAATGGATGACCGGTAGTTATGTTATCAAGTAAGGTAGTCTAGATATTCACCCAACGATAGAGAGAGCTTGTGGAGGATTATTGCAAACAAAGTGCAATGAGTCATCTTGATCTTCAGCATGGTGTATAAGGGAAGTTAACTTTCCTCATGGTTGTATAAAAGTGAAGTACATTATCATTGGTGAGGGGCATCACAACTTTTTGAAAGGTTGGCTCATAATTGACTTTGGAAGTATTTATAAATCTTAATTGGAAAATACGAAGAATCTGTTGTACAGTTGAAGGCATGTGGTTTATTGTCTAAAAACCTGAATTTTCCACTTATCAACAGGGTGATTCAATAAAATAATGTGCTTTATTTTCTATTCTATGTTCATTAAGGATACAAATCAGAGCGGATATATTGGATTCTGAGTAATTATGCATATCATTTGGTTGTCCTTCGAGCCTCTAATAGTATGAATTGTAATAAAATTATGTTTTGAAATCTTCTACTGTTTTGGGAAAGCTTCCTTTACCTTGTGGCAAGGTCAGTCTTCTTTTCTGGAGACATCAATGATTTTGAATTCACTTAATAGGTACTATTAATAGATAAATGCATTGATCCTAGTTATTTGCTTCAAACTTGCAATGTTCCATGTTCACGGGCCAAGTGTTTGAAGTGTGTTTGATTCTAACAAAATCAAAAAAATAGCAGTGCACGTTTGGACGCGTATCTGACATATGTAGGGGGTGTATAATGAGTGTCAATGTCTAGGATGGCACCTTCTTAGTGGTATACTGTAACACCCCAGGATGACCTGCAAGTCAACCTGGTGGATCACCCGTAGGTTGACCGGTGGTCGGTGAAAGGTTGTCCCACATTAGTGTGATGGTGTGGAGATGAGCCTATATACAAACGCACGAGAAGTCGAGAACACAAATTCACTTCCTACCATGTTTTTTTTGGAGCACCTTTGTCACGGGCCAAGACTTCACCTTAGCTATGCCCCGTGTGGCACCTAGGCAATGCACCCCGAATGCCTGAGTCAGCCTTTTCCACTCATAAAACCATCACACAAAGGACTTAGATAATGAAAGCTTCACTATATAAAGAATGTATGTGTACAAGGATTATAATGATACAATCTCACTCACAAGTGTTAACAAGCTTATCGGTTCACTCTTGACACTCGACACTCTCTCAATCTAGAGAGACTACCGTAGAACACTCCCCTGAGTGCGCACCCCCACTCTCACCCTAGAGAGTTCTTTGGAACCACCCTAATACTCTCCCCCTTGGAGCACTCTAAGTCTTCACCCTCTCAACTGAGGTTCTCTCTTCTTTTATAGCCTTCCACCTTCTCAATGGACAGCTAGGATCCAACCGGTCCAAGGGTTACAATTCACTCTCCAGAGCCTATTTTCCTAGAGTTCCCTAAACTTCTTTACTCTTCTAGAATACTTCACACTCTTCCAAGACATGGTAGAGTCTTCCATATCCTTCCAAGCTTCCTGTGAGAGTGTGTGAGATTGGCAAGATTATCTATCTTTATTATTTTGTTATAATTAATGGGTAGTTTGGTATTTATTACATAATTAGGATTTTTAGTCTTTCCATATATATATATATAATATATATTTTATCATTAGTGGCAAATCTTTGCTTAATATGCAATAATAGTATTCTTTACTCTGTTTACTATCATGGTATTAGAGTAGGATTCAAAACCCTAATTCGCCGCCAACCTCGCTTCCCTCCGGCGCCATCGTCATCTTCTTCTTGGCACCTCAATTTTTTCTCCTTCGCAAGAACTAGTCGATTCTCTCCCTCGCAAACTCTTTCGTCGTAGAAACAACCCTTTGAATTTTGATCTTCTCCCTCTCCCTTCGGCGTCGTCGACTTCATCTGTTGCTTGCGCCACCGACCCTTGAAACCTCAAATCTACACTTTCTTGAGCTGTGAAAACCCTAGCCGGAGCCACCTGCAACAACCACCAGTACCAACGATTTTGTCGGGCTCTTGTTCTTCCCTAATTGTCACCGCTGACTTTAGAAATTTTAGATCGGCAACCTTTGGCCTCGAAAAACATCAGCCAAGGTTCTTTGACCGCCGACGACTTCACCGGACCTCTTCACCAACGCAGGCGACCTTGTCGGAATCTTTGAAGCTCTCTCTCGTCCACCTTGGTTCTCAAACCCTTGGATCTTCTTTGCGAAGTTGCTTCTTAACCTATTGTTGCAGATCCAGTAATTCCGTTATTTGCAAATCTAATTTCCTTGATTTACTCCCTAGGATTGCAGATAAATTGCAAGCGCCTCAATGGAACCAAGTGCTCTTGTTGGTCTAGTGTTATGAAGAATTTTCTCATTGGAAAAGAGAGATGGGGCTATGTCACCGACTCAGCCGTTCGACCTACTGATCCAAAGGTTTGAGTGGTGTGATGTATCGATTGTAGTTTGAGACATGGAGAATGCACAGATACTTACATGGTTTCATAACTCTGTGGAACCAAATATTGGAATGAATTTCTTTAAGTATACTAAGCATGTGTGGGATTGTCTTCAGAACAAATATCTCACCTCTAACTTCGTTAAACAATATGAACTGGAGATGTCTATTCGAAGTGCGAAGGAGAATGATAAATTCATCCAAGAAATACCATTGAGAAGGTACACGGCCATTTCTCTATGCTCTGGAACATTTTGAAATAGAGATACTAGAGAGAAGAGGAAAATGCATACGATTGAGAAGATACATGATCGTAAGAACGGCTTTATCCTAGAAAATGGCGGGGATAAAGGAAGAGAGGAGGGACCGAGCTGTATTGAGAATATGTTGATATTTTCTTTCTATCTTACCATCCTGGGCAAGGGTGTTCTAGCAGGAGGACTGATGAATGGTACAAGAAAAAGCAAGAAAATCAGTAAATTCAATCGAAAAATACTCCCCACTCAAATCTGAACGAAGAATTTTTATAGAAGTAAAAAACTAGGTTTAAAGCATAGAGTGAAAATTGCGGTAAATACGAAATAAATCAGATTTGTGAGACATAAGATAGACCCAGTAGAACCTACTATAATCGTCAATTAAAGAGACATAGTTGACGGAGCCACCCTTGGTGGCAATGGGTGTAGGACCTTACACATTAGTATGAACCATAGAAAAAGGAGAAGTAGAAATAGACGTACTTTTATTAAAATGAATAGCTGACACTTTAGTAAGTTTACATCCACTGCACACGGAAATATCACTGACACTTTGCCTAATCTACCAGATTGAACCAAAACTTTTAAACGCTCACTAGATAAATGTCTCAAACGAGAAAAGGAGAAGAATGCTGGTCTAAAGAAAAGGATGACATAGCAACAAAGGAAGTCATCGGAAGGTGTAGACTCTCCGGAATGTATAGGTCACCAGCTCTACGCCTGATCCCGATTTTCTTCTTGGACGTCTGTTCCTGTATAACACAACCAGTGGAAGAAAAAAAAACATCAAAACCAGAATCAGAAAGCCAACTAATAGACAAGCAATTAACAGACAACTGTGGTGTATAAAACACATTAGGAATAGACAATGAAAACGAGGAAGATGGAACAACCGAACCGATTGAGATAACTTGCATAGGTGTACCATTTGTATTGTGAACAGTAATAGAATAAGAAGGAGAAACACAATTACTAAGACAATACAAATCAGAAGTCATATGATGGGAAGTGTCAGAGTCAAAGATCCAAGTTGAGAGTGATATACTTGAGAAATAAGAATTATGCGAACTTGCATGAGAGGTAGTGATGGAAACATGTGGCTAAGTCCCAGAAGAAGTGAGTATGGCCTGAAACTAATGAAATTGATATAGTAGCGACTGGAACGAGAGACATGTGGTGCCACGTGATACAGGTGTGGCAAGGGCAACATGAGGGTGATAAGGCAATGTAGAGGTACGAGAGGTGGTTGATGAGGAAGAGTGGCCCTTTTGAGCTAACTTAGGACAAACAGACTTCCATCGGCCCTTCAGGTGACAAAAACAGCATTCATTCATAGAAACTTAGGACTTCGGTTTCCCCGTGACCTGAATCAGATGAGCGGGAGTGGGCAACAGCGGAGGATGAGAAGTGGTACCAACTGACGGAGTGGCAAAGACTGATTGAGAAAGAATAGCCATTTGAGCAACCTTAAACCTTGTCTCCTCTGCAATGAGTTCGCGAATAGCTCCATCGACAAAAGGCAATGGAGAGCGATGAAGAATAGCACCACAAAGTGGCTCAAATTGATCACGGAGTGTCATAAGAAACTGTACGAGTCGTTACTTTTCACGATACTGGAGATAATTATTAATCAGTTGCAAGTTAAGAGGTTCCATAAGAGCCAATTGATCCCAGTAAGTTTTCATTTCATTATAAAATTCTTGGATGGATTTATCATTTTGCTTGGCATTTCAAATAGACATCTCCAGTTCATATTGTTTGGCAAAGTTAGAGGTGAGATACATGTTCTGAAAATAATCCCACACATGCTTAGCGGTGATATACTTAGAAAAATTCATTCCAATCCTTGGTTCCACAGAGTTATGAAACTAGGTAAGTATTTGTGCATTCTCCATGTCCAAAATTGCAATTGATGCATCATACCCCTCAGCCTTTGGATCTGTAAGTTGAACGGCTGAGCCGGTAACATAGTCCCATCTCATTTTTCCAAGGAGGAAATTCTTCATAATATTAGACCAAAAAGAGTAATTGGTTCCATTGAGACGGATGCTAATAGCTTGCAATTTATCTTCAGCCATAAGGAATAAATCAAGGAAATTAGATTTGCAAATAATGGAATCATCGGATCTGCAGCAATAGGCTAAGAATCAGTCCTGTAAAGAAGATCCAAGGGTTTGAGAACCAAGGTGAAAGAGAGAGTTTCAAAGATTCTAACGAGATCGCCTACGTTGGTGAAGAGGTCTAACGAAGTCGTCGGTGCTGGTGGGGAGATCCGGTGCTGTCACCGATGGTTAACGAGCCTCGGCTAATGTTTTTTGAGGCCAAAGGTCGCCGATCTAGGGTTTTGGACATTAGCGGCTAGGATGGGCGTGTAGATCTAGGGTTTCTGAAGTCGGCTGTGACGGTTGGGGAAGAAGAGCCCGACGAAGTCGTCAGTGCTGGTGATTGTCGTAGGTGGCTTCGGTTAGAGTTTTCGCAGCTCAAGGACGTGTAGATATGAGGTTTCAAGGGTCGGCGGTGCAAACAACAAGTGAAGTTGACATTTCTCTATGTTTGGTCTCTCTTTCTCTCTTCGTCTATCCCCCGCCATTTCTCTATGCTTTGGAACATTCCGGACTCATCCGGAGTTCTCTCGGTGCTTCTATGCTCTGGATCCTTCCAGTGTCCTCTAGAACCTTCCACAAGCATACGTCGCCTTGAATTGTCCCTCTCTAAGTTTCTAACGCTTCGATAATTCTCGGGTTGTGATAGCGTGGCAAAGGCTCCAAAGAAGGTTGCTCGAACCATTCTTAGGGCGGGTCGTCACATATGGTATCAGAGCATGACATCGGTCTAGGTGTCAATGTGGCCATGACCATCGGGGATTGTTCTTGGACTGAACAAAGGCACAGTGGAAACGTTGTGGTCAAGTGGGGGAGATTGTACCACCCCAGGATGGCCTGCTGACTTGGTGGTCAAACTAGCGGATGACCAGCAGGTTGATCGTTTTTTGGTGAAGGCTGTCGCACATTAGAGCGATGGTGTGATGATGAGCCGTGTATATACGAATGCATGATAGTATAAATTAACTTCCTACCATGATTTTTGAACACATTTTCCACCATGGTGTCCATCCATCATTGATAGACTTGTGGTGCAATATTGAGGCCAAAAGGCATACCACTCCAATAATAATGCCCTTTAGGTGTACTGAATGCAATCAAGGGTTTTGACTCATCAATAAGTTGGATTTGTCAAAATCCGCTTTTACAATCCAATTTACTAAAATATTTTGATTCTTTAGTTAGCGAAATTAAAACATATTTTTGAGGAATAAAATATTCATTAAATTCTAAGTGCTTACTGAGTCATTTATAATTGACTACTATTCTTCTTTTTGAAGAGTTTTTGGAATGAGAGTTTTTCTTGCTGTTATTCCATTAATTTCTTTAGGCGTCTCTGGTTCTTTCCATAGGGATGCTGGTATTGCTTTTAAAACACATCCTCAACAAGTGTTTGAAGCATCTGTTTCTAGAATTAATTTATCACCTGTTTGAGGTAAATAAACATCGGGTAACTTTTGAATGTTGGCTTTAATTTTTGAAGTAATGCCGCATCTATATCATTCTATTCAAAAATTGTATTTTTTCTTAGTTTGGTAAATCAAGTAATTTCAATTTTGAAAGTTTTTTAATAAAATTTCTTCCATAATTAAGAATTCCCAAAAGGTTTTGTAATTGAGTTTTACTTTCAAGAATGTCGGGAAAGTTTTTTACTTTTGAAAGAATATGTTCTTGAAGTTTTAGACCTTCTTGATTTAGAATTATTCCTAAGAATTCAATAGATTATTTGTTTTCTATCTCAATTTTGGAGGATAAAATTATATTGTGATTTTGAAAATTTTCTCATAGAATTTTTAGATGGATTTTATGTTCCTCTTGGGTTTTGAAGAAAATCAGTATATTATCAATATAAACTATGCAAAAATCTTTAAGGTCTTTAAAGATGGTGTCCATCCATCGTGTATAGACTTGTGGTGCAATATTGAGGCCAAAAAGCATAGCATTCCAAAGATAATGGCCTCTAAGTGTACTGAATGCAGTAAAGGGTTTTAACTCATCAATAAGTTGGATTTGTCAAAATCCGCTTTTATAATCAATTTGTTAAAATATTTTGATCATTTAGTTAAGGAAATTAAAACATCTTTTCGAGGAATAAAATCTCGATCAAATTCTGAGTGCTCATTAACTCTTTTAAAATTGACTACCATTCGAGCTGTTCCTCGCTCAAGTTCAACATAATCATAAAAGCTGGACTAGAACGAGGACGATTGGTTTCCACAAATTTTTTTTATTCAAAAGTTCTTGGATTTGATTATCAAATTCATCTATATCTTGTCTACTATAGATTATTAGTTTTACCTTAATAATGACTTTATGATCTATCAACTTAAATCTATAATATCCTGGACTTTGAGATCATAGTTTTAATGGATTTTAACTAAAATTCTCTTTTAGAATTTTATATATCCAGTGTGATTCATCAATGGCTTTGATGATAGGAGTTATTTCTCCATAAGGTACTGGAGCAAAACTTTTATCACAAACATATTTTTGTTGTTCTAATAAGGGAATATGAACCGAAACATTTTTTTTATGCTTAAGGCAATTCCTTTTCGCACACGCGCGCGTGCATGCACACACACACACACACACACATATATATATATATATATGTATGTATATATGCATATATGCATAGGAAGATATTGATAAGTAAAATTATTTTCTAAAAGAAAATCTCCGTGCATATAGGGGAAATAATTTATTTTTGCTATAATGAATTTGTTATCACCTAACCAAAGAGCTATATTTTTTACTTTAAATTGAATTGATGTGTGATTTCCATCAATTCCTAAGACTAGGGTTTATGTGGTATTTCATGGATTCCAACCAGGAATCTACATGACATGCCCAGAATGCCACAGGCAAATTAATTGGTATCTTGGAGCATGTTATAGATCTTTGGACAGCTTAACTAAAGCAAAAAGAGCTTTTTATAGTACTCCACCTCACAGACCATAAGAACCAGCACCATCTAAACCAAGAATCTTCTATTGGATCTATCCATGATAGGTATTTTCTTTTTTAAATTGAGCAATAAAGTTTCAACTTTCCTAATTTGGTCAAAAGTTCTCTGATACGAAATAGGAAATTGTGTAACAAATAGTCTTCTTCCATCTGTTACCACAAACGACAGGGGTGCTGATCCATAATTTGTCCTGTTGCTTGAGAAACCAATATAAGATTGTTTATTCACTATTGGGTTGTTGCCAGTCGTATAATTATTTTCATATTGTCCCTTTTTCCTACCTCGTATGGATCTCTGTCTATGAATTCCCAATCCTTTGTGAAATTTAAATACCAAATTTGGTATGACTGATAAAAGTATTCTTGTTATTGCCATCCCACAGTGCTAGAAATGTAGAATGTAAATTACTTTTCCTATCGGTAGTTTTTTACTACATATGAGAGCGTAGTTTTAATCATTGCTAGAAAAGATATGCAACTGATGGGTTCTAAAATTTGGAAATTAACTTGATTCGTTAATCCCCATGTGATATCTTATTCAAACCATTGTTCATGATTTATGTGAAGGGCTAATTTAGGAATGTTTTTTCTGGTATTAATTTTAAAATGAGATCGTAAAAGAATTTGTTTAATTCTTTCTGAATGATCTTCAACGAGATAATGAATTTTTTGAAGAATTTTGGAGCGTAACATAGCTCTTGCTTTTTCGTATAGACGGATTTTTTTAATCTTTTCAAAGATTGGATCAGGAAAATCATTGGTTATGATATCCATTAATTGAAGAAAATTGTTTATTTTATCATATTTAAAATCTTCGTTCCAATTCATCTGTTTCATGATGTTGAAACAAAGTTTTTGAAGTGTGTCTAGCCTAGTTGATTGCTCTGCTAGTTGAGTTGCCAATCTTTCCATATGCTGTCTGAATTTCACTTTATTTTTTCCGTTGTGATTTTTTCAGATACCATTTAATTCATTATAAATAACCCTCGGGATTCCAAGATTATAAAAATCTTTAATTTCCAATTCACCCAGTTTTGATGGTGCCAGTTCTTGGGGTCTGTGGGATGGAGTACCTTTTTTAACTTTAGTTAAGCAGTCAAAAGATCTATAATATGCTCTAGGATACTGATTAATTTGCATGTGGCATTCTAGGCATGTCATGTAGATTCCTAGTTGGAATTGGAATCCTGCAAATACAACATAAACCTTTTCTTCTCAGGGTTTTTCTGCCATTTTAGCAATGGTAATGCATTCTCCTTGGTGTGACCTTTGTAGATTCTCTTTGCTAGAAATTGTTGTCTGCAACAAATTAGTAATTTGTTTAGTTTACTAATTGGTGAAGTGATTTATGCTGAGGAAATCTGCAAGAAAATTATTAGTGATGTTGCTTGGACCATTCTCGAGGCGGGTCCTCACCTCACATATACGTGATACCTACTACGGGTAGAAATGCATAATAACATTTCATTTGCATGCAAGAAGCTTAACTTTGCCACCCCTTCCTAGGGCCTACGGGGATATGAGCATTATAAGTTATCATTACATCATTTGTTTTCCATGCTTTTAGAGTACCACTGGAGAGGTACTTGTGATCAAGGTTTTGCATCTCGGCTATGATATGTTGCCAGAACCTCTATAATTATTGTGCCTATGTGATTCTTTTTAAGAACAATTACCCCCTCCACTCATTATTTAAGAGATCGTTGTTGAAGTTATACTAGTGTTCTGGTATTGACCAAGATGATATTCTAACTCTTGCCATTTTGTAAACCTCTACTAAAGGGATGTTCTTCGGTGGGGAAAAAATATTGGTTCAGCTAAAACACGGACCAAAAAGCGTGTTGGTGTAGCAGTTTACAACAGAGCATCTTCACTAGAAACACTGGTCAGTTCCTTTGTACCTGCTGAGTGCTGGTTTTTGAGATCCTATCTAAGGTGCACTGAAATGCATTTAATTGATCCCATGTTCATTTGATCCATTTGTCTTTCCAATCAGTGCTGAAAGAATAATTAAACAATCAATTTTTCTTGTACTTGTTCTCATTCTAATTTAGTTTCATTTGGTTCAACTTTACTAATTAATTTTTGTTGTATCATTTTACCTCCATGGAACTTAGAAGCGAGGAACATAGGGGAAAAAATTATCATTCCAGTACTTGGTATCCTACATGTCATGAGACTACATTTATGAACCAAGTTACCATTGTATAAAATTCTAGATATATAGTCATATTTTTCACATGTCTACTTAATTAATTGATATATTGACCAGTTTTCTGTATAGAGTTGGTGGTGTTAAAAGAATTCTGGATCTGGAGCCATAATATAAGATTTGAATTTGCTTTGGTTAAGTGATTAGATGCAGAATATGATTGTAGGTTGGCGATCTCTACCTGACAAATGCAAACCCTTTATTTTTCTGTATAGAGTTGGTATTAGTAGAAGAATCCTGGATCTGGAGCCATAATATAAGAGATGAATTTGCTTTGGTTAAGTGACTAGATGCAGAATATGATTGTAGGTTGGCTATCTCTACCTGACAAATGCAAATCGTTTGGAAGAGATCATGCTAAAGTTGGGTTTCTCATGCGGTGCTGCTCCCAATTGATACTCTGGAGGAAGCCAATGGTAAGATAATCTCATTCTAATATTTAGTGGAATTTTGCTGTTAAATTTATATTCAGCACTCTTGATGTCCTGCACTGTTCTTACTAGTTTGTGCTGTTATCTTTTCCTTACCTTTTTTTTTTTTCAAATATCATGCCTGATTTCGATGACATAATATTCGGTATTTTTTAAAAGGGAGTGCAACAAGCCATGATACTAATAAAAAAAGAAAAGAAAAGATTTTGGCAGAAAACTAGAATCATGTCCTTCAATACACATTGTGACAACCCGTGCTGAGAATGGTTTGAGCAACTTCCAGAAGAGCCTTACCATAAGCTCCAAAAAACCATGACCAGAAGTTAACTTGTATTCTCGTCCATTCATACATATTCAACATTGTACCACACCCTACTGTCGATATGGGAAGTGGGAACACAACTCAAGCTACCACTGGTCAAACCCCAATCGTTTGTCACTGCCTAGAAGTTGGGTTGTTACAATCTCCCCTACTTGGCCACAACGTTCCCGCTATGTTTTGTTCATAGTCTAGGAACACTCCCCAATGGCCATGGGCACGTAGACCAGAGTTATGCTCTAATATCATTCGGATGATTTGTTCCAAGAAACCTCCAGAGGAGCCTCACCATGCGCCCCTAATGTTAGGCGTCAGTGCCTAGTCATTTTGGGGGGGGTTTGAAGCATGACTTCACCCGTTCTAGAGATGGCACAACTTAAAATGGAATTTTTGTGAGGCTTAATTCAGAATAGAGCGGAGGCTAGGGCCGTTAGGATTGAATCAGAGTGTTTGTGAAAAAATTTCTGACTCATTTTTTTTTATAGCTTTTGACCCGATTGGGGACTTTTATATTCGGTACTTTTGTTAGGATTTTTTAACCCCTGTATTATATTGCGTACTATCATAGTGAAAATCACCAAAACTCCGTGCATGTGGTTCTAGTTTTGGGTGAACAACGTATATCGCGTTTTCTGTGTGTAATTGTATTCTTTCTCATTTGTTGTTTTGTTTTTTGCCATAACACCAAAAATCATGACCGGCCAATTGTCCTGCTCCAAGAAATCTCTAGGCAACCACCGTTTGACCTCCCAGTTGAACCACCCCCTCCCCCAATATAGTCCTTCCAATGCACCCTGTCTGGGTTCTCTCCATGCATGCCTCATCCAATGCTACTGTGTGTTAGACACGGTTCCGTTAACTCCAAAATCATGTGATGAGGATGCATGGAAAAATCCATGTTTAGAAGGTGTTCACTCTCTTTGAAATTGGTTAAAAATGAGTCTTACGTTTCATGAATCGCGATGTTGCAGAGGTGAAAAGGGATATCTCAATTGTTTGTTGTTGATAAACAAATCATTGGTTTTTTGGAGGTTTAGATGGTAGTAGATTGTGATTTGAGATTAGTTCCCATTTGGGAGGTTTGTGCTCCTTTAGAGAGATCTTTTATTTAATTGGAAATTACATTTTCTTTTCAGCTTCCTTCCTATTGCCAACTGTTTTTATTTTTTTCGTTGATATCGCCGCCTGTTTCATTTTTCGTCCAGGCTGACAATAGTAGCGATAGAGGGTGAGGATGGGGGTTTTAACAGCTGACAAATTATTTATGCTGCGATCTGGTGGTTTGACACAGTGTGAAATCACAGGGAGAAGCCCTCGATAAGTCGTTGGTGTGGCTCTCCTCGATTTTGATTGGTCCATGTTTAGAAGAGGGGGGCTGCGCGCACAAAGCCAGAATGATAGTGGATTTGACACTGCCTACCTTAGTTGCGTAAAAGCTAAAATCAAATATTTTGGTCCAAGACCAGTTTCTTAGTAGTTTGATAAGAGCGCTTAGATGTAAGTGTCGAGTCACAAATCATATCATATAAAATCTAAGCGTCGAGTCACAAATCATATCATATAAAATATATAAATAAAGCAAGAGCACAATTGTGAGAGAGAATGTCACTTCTCTTCTTAAAATGATTAGTGTGTTGCTTATTTGAGTGAGAAACATATATGAGTATTTATTTAATTAGAGTTGTTGTCTTGATTTTTGAATTTGAGGAAATAAAAATGGTAAGGAATGGGGTCGTATTTTTATTTCCGCGTTATTGTAAATAAGTATGTACATAATTGTGAAATAAATATTTATAGAATTAGAGTTGTCATTTCTTGATTTATGAAATAAGAGGTAATAAAAATAGTAAGCAACGATGTTGCCTCTTTAATTTTGAAATCATTTGATAGAGATATTTCAAAAGAACTTGGAACTTTTATAATTTTATGGAGGGTTATTTTTATCGGGTGTCATTTGGCCGTACTACTAAAATCTGACTGACTCATGCAGTGTAAGTTATTTAAAAAAAATTTAATCGCATAAATATATAAATACAATGATGTTTCATTTGGCTGCACCATCAAAACTTTTGACTCAGACCCTCAGATAACTGAAAAAGGAAGTCCAATTGTGCTAAAGTGATCGGCACTATAGACCTTGTCATTTGGGCTTTGGGGTTTCCAAACCTGTCACCAAAGGAAAAAAGAGAAGAAAAATGAAGAAGAGTAATGAATTGAAATTTTTTGTACCTTTTTTTAATGAATTGAAAATCTATCAAATTATATTTTGTAGTAAAAATTGTGAGTGTTAGGTAAAAATTGTAGCTTGTAGTTGAAATAAAATAAAAATTAGTTATAGTTTGTAGCAGGAGTTGTGGTTGTTTGAAAAAAATTATAATTTTATGTGTGTTGTAAATTGGACGGCACAATCAGAACCAATCGGATCGGTTCAAATATGATGATCCCGAACTCTTAGTTGCCGAACTCACTGGAGGTTGCTGGTGTTGTTGTCGAACTCTTGTAAAACAAAGAACACCGTTAGTATTTTTCAGTATGTTTTTGACCGAAAAATTCTATGACGTTCAAATTGAATTTCTCTTTAAGAGGTTCCTCGTTAAAAACTAGGCTGAAATTTTGTACCTAGGGTTATAGAGTGTCTTTATTTATATATGGTTTAAATCCAGGAAGACTGAGTCCTCTTAGGATTCTGCCTCTTATCCTTATTTTCTACTTTTACCAGAGATTATTTCTTTTATTCTAAAGCAATTCTTGTTGCTTTAGGATGCTTAGGTTCTGTATTCTCGAACTTTCGTATCGAGAATGGGATCTGAGCGAGTTATTCCTTTGCTTAGGGTTGATTTGGGTGAATTATCCTTTCCCGGGGTAGCCTGAACTCATCATGGGTCGAACTGTCAGTGAATCGACTATTTGAGGCAAATTTGAACTTGTTTATTTTGGATTGAGTTTCAAGCTCGTAATTTTATTCACTCTCAAACTTATAATTAAAATTAGTAATAATAAGCTTAAAACTATTAACACTAACACTAGTTTTGCAAAACACTCTATTATCTAATACATTCAATTTTATTTTAAAATGGTTCCTAAGGGGTTGTACTGACCTATATATTCAGTATTGTACGAAGGGTCAGAAAGCTAGAAAAAAAAGGAAGTGTTTTTGCAGATTTGTCTGATTCACGCAATTGAGCAGATAACGCAGCCGGGTCAGGCGCTGCTCAATAAAATCAGTACTGCTCATTCAATTGGATCATGTGGGCCAACTCTCTCGGGTTTGGATATGGACCAAGCAGCCTTGTTCACATAGATTACGTGGCAAATTGGGTGTTTGACATTATTAAAATTAATAATTTATAAATTATGATTTATAACATAAATTATATTTTTTTTGAAAATAATAAAAGTTTGTAATTGAAATATAAAAAAAAAAGTAGTGATAATTTATTGTAGAAATTGTAAGTGATTGAAAAAAGTATAACTTATTATTAAAATCGTAGTTGAAAGAAGTTTGAGATTTTTGAAAAACTTGATTTTTAAAAAGTAATATTTAAAAAAAAATTTATTTCAAATACTTTGTTTATGATAGTTTTTTTTTAATTTTTTTGTTAAAATATCAAATATATTTTTATTTTTATCTTTTAAGTTATAACATTTGGAATAATAATATGTTTTTTTGTTTTTCTTATTTTAAAAAATGGAGTTAATTTTTTAATTGAGGGTATTATAATTAATTTTGTTTTTAAAAAAATAATATTTGAGATATGTATAAATATATATTTAAAAAAAAATATTAGTAAAATTTTAAGATAAGGGGAATGAAATGTGTATAAATATATATATTATAATTCATTTTTTCTGCTTTCTTCATTTTCACGTGTTCTATGCCCCCAAAATAAAATAAGGGGAATGAAATGAAACCTTGATTGATGAGTAGGATGATAAGGCCTATGGCTCCCTATCCGTTCTTCCTTTTATTATCAACAATGGCACTGTTAGGATTTAGGAAGCGGTCATATCTGTTATGCTTGTGGTTACGAAAATTAATAATTTGTAAATTATATTTTATAATAAAAGTTATAAGTGTTTAGTAAATAAATTAAATTTTAGTTGAAATATAAAAAAAAAATAATTATATTTTGTAGTAGAAATTGTAAATATTTTTTAAAAAATTATAATTTATTATTAAAATTAATAATTAAAAATTAAAAATTAACCCGAGAAGTAACGGCAAACACCTCCATACTACGGGTAAATATGGAAACTAAAATCAATGTATATAACCTATTGTATAATGCATTGACTATGTAATGTACTTAGTTTTACTCTAATTAATGGTTGGATTGGATGTTGATGTATCAACAAAATCATTAAATATATGCATATGTATAAACCTAACCTTAGGTGTCATCCTCATCTCCAAATTGGTTAAACAACTTTTTAAAGTTTTCCTATCATATAAGAGCTCTGACGTTATATATACTAATAGTTGGCACAGTTGATGCTCTTATATGTGTGCAACTGTGTATATGAGAATATAAACAGTTATAAAAGGTTAAATTTAATTTTTATACTGTTAATATTTATAATTTTAAAATTAAATAATAGAGAAAAAATTTGATGAGCCTTTTGAACAAAGTAAAAAATTTCACACAACTTTAAATTTAAAGTAATATCAAATAAGAGTGTTTTTAGTATTAAAATATTTATACAACTTCACTTTAAAGAGAACATGCCGCTTTCCTTTAATATAATAGTTAATAGAATAGAAAAAATAATTATAATTTGTAGTAGATGAATTTTATATAGGATAATGTTAGAGGTACAATTGAAGAGCACAATTCTAGCTATAACTGTTGAATTGGCGTAGCTTCTTGTGTGTTTGTTTGTTTTCTTTTCTTTTGTAAAAAAAACAGTGCACAACTTAGCAGTTGTTGCTGGAGTTGTGCACTTCAGTTGTGCCTCTAGTATTATCTTTCTATATAATAGACCCTCTAGCATTATCCTTCTATATAATTTAAAATCCAGCAACAACTGCTAAGTTATGCCTCTACGAGTTGTGCACTTTAGTTGTGCCTCTAGCATTATCGCTGGTGGGATAAATTTAAAATCTCTAAAAAGTATTATCCAGATACTCTTAAAAAATTTTATTTGACAAAAATTGTTCAAAAGAATGCTCAAAAGAATAAAGAATTTAAAACTCGTAAAGCGTCCTATGCCTCTAAAATTGCTTCTTCATCATCTTCTAAATCTGTAACCTTTAATTCTTCTGATTTTCTCAATGTTAATATTTCTACCATTAAATCCAAAGTTCTTTCTAAAAATTCATCCTTGATTTTGTCTAAAGATGCTTTGAAAAAAGTACTTCTTAAAGAGCTCAATTCTCAACTTGAATATGATGATCTCTTAGGATATTTGCTCTCTGAACCCATCAGTCCTCAATCTAACGAGGATGATTGTTTTGGTGTTAATTTCGATACTCAGTCTTTATGACTATTTGATAAGTCCTTTGATACCTTAATGTTCTCTATTTATCATAAACATCAATTTTATCATTCGTCATATCCATTCTTAAATAATTTTCATCCATTATCCAAGTCAAAAGATGCAATCAATGGTCCTAAAAGAGGTTCTCTCTTTTATAAAGTTGATATCTATTGTCTGCCATACCTTCTAAAGAAGGTTCAAAAGTTTCAAACGTTCTTAAACAATGATGATTTCCCGACAAAATGAACAGTGTAAATGTGTACAGTAACTCCACTCGTGGATCAACAGTTTCACTATTCATCTCGAATTCTACTACAGTATTTTGACAAATTACTATGCAGAAACAGTGTAGCGCCGAAAGATGATTCGTCTTTTGTAAACAGTAGTCTAAAAGTGATTATTATGGTTTTTCTATTCCTTTTGTAAAATGAAAAGTTTTTCATGTCCGGAGCCTTCTCTCCGCTTATAAATTAACTCACTGATGAGGGTTGTTCCTCAAACTCTTCTTTCATATTCTCTTTCTATATTCTTTTTCTTTTTTTGTGTTCCTTTCGTCTAAAATCATTATCTGTAAAAACCTCCTATCATCATCTTCTAAATTGTGTAAGTTAAAATTATTGCGATAAATTAGTTGAGGAATTTGATCTTTTATTTGGATATCAGATAAAGGATAATTTCTAAAAGATTGATTTTTTAATGATTGACTCGGTGTATAATAATATAGTGATTTTAATTATTAGGTTAATCTTAATGATTGAGTTTTTAATAATTGTGATGGTATTTTATAACTCTGTATTTCAGACTATTATATAGATTTGTTTTCGTTTCTAGCCATATGCTGTGTTTTAAACATGCAGTAATATCTCGTCATATTTCGAAAAAATTACAAAAGGCAAGACGTTTGGAGCAGTGGTGAGTAAGCTCCCGTAGGTGTCTATAAGGCCGAGGTATACTCGTCATATTGACTGATTGCATTACATAATTAATTCACATAATATGGTTAGGATTATGAGATCATTCTCACATAGACTCTTTAATGAAGATTCATTTAGATCTCCACAAATAGTTAATCAAAGTGAAATTGATGTAGAAAATATGAAAAAAAATTTAACAAATTGGTCTATACCTAAAAAGAATATAAATGAAATTTATGATATAAAATTTAAATTAAAATAAACTTATAAAATTAAAACCGTTAAACAAATTGTATCTGTTACTAATCAATATCAAACTTTTCAATTATTAGATCCTAATCTAATTAAAAAATTTCAACAAAAAAAATTTAATTTTTTACATTTAGAATTAGTATATTTATTTAAATTTAAACGAGTCATAGCTTTTATTCCTACTCATACTAATCCTTTTTTTTTTTTGACAAAAGATATATATATATATATGAGTTGCTTGTTAAAGATGTGTTAGGCAAAGCTCAATTAAAAATTGGTAATGCATGAACTCACTTTGAAAATGATGGTGATTAATGAATTATAAGCCTAACAGATCATAATCATTTCAAAACTGTGATAAAATATTACTGTACTGTAATTTTTATTTATTTTTGGTGTGCACACAATAAGCTTTTGGTGTGTTTAAAATTAGAAAAATAGAATATCTTCTGTGTACCTAAAGTATAACATAAACGTGAGCTTAAAAGTATAAACTATTTTTAAACGAAAGAAGTATATTATAAAATAAACAATTTATAGACACGTTGCATAAATAGAGATCAGCGTACTAATCTATGATCAGTCAAAAACATTATTGTCAATCAAAATTGCCAATAACTTCTGTGTTAGCTTTATTCATACGTTAAATCCTCAAAAGCAAAAGTTTTTGGCACATATCCAAAGAATCGTGGAGTGAAAGGGAAAGTTAATGTAAACACTTATTATTTTTTATTTATTTTTTATTTTTTTCAAGTTTAGACAAAAAAGATTCGTTGTTGACTTGTTGGCCGTCATTCTTGATATTAGAATATTTTTTTCTTTTTGTGGGTTCATGTGTTTAAGGTGGATTTAACTACTTTTCATTTTTGGTAATAAATAGATATTTTTATTTTTATTTTTATTTTATGATATTTATGATAGTTTATTTTAATAATTTAAACCGTTTATATTATAATTTTTTTTTTCGAGATGATTAATCGTATAAAAAAACTGAGTTAACCAGAGATTATTTATTTATATATACATTAGAAGAAGGTCTACTTATAGTGTTCAGAATTATTAATGCAATAGAGAGAAGTGAAAGATGTGCAGAAAAAAATATAGAATATGCACGGTGGGTTTTTCACTTATTTGTTTTTATTTTGTTTTAATAAAAGAAAATGTGAAAAAAAAGGTGTGTTTGTGAAAATGTTGCTTGAAACAAAAAATTTCCCTCTTTTTTATATTTTTATATATTACTATTTATTTTTTATATATTTTTTTTATTTTTTATATTTTCAATTTCTTTCCTCAAAAGTAATCGAAAAATAAATTTTTTTATTAAATGTTTTCAAAAGTATATATTTTGGTTGAAAATAACATTTTTGTCTTTTCTAAATTTCTGTTATTTTTTTACTAGAGTTTCTTGTTTTAGTTTTTTGTCATGAGAAGTATTTAAAAGTTTAAAATTCTGAATTAAAATTTAAAAGTGCACTGAAAACAAAACAAAAATGCATAAAAAAATTATTAAAAAAACAGTGATACTACGTATACAAACAACCAACCAGAGACTAATTACAAAAATTGAATTTTAATTATTTATTTGTACTAAAATTTACAATACTTATCATATTTAATTTTAATGGATGGTTATAATCACCTTTCTATTGTTTTTGTGGTTAATTATCTCCATACAAAGTATTTTCTTAAAAAAAAAAAAAAAAAAAAGCCAGTTAGCCCCTCTATGAAAAGTCCATGCATGAGGGGTTATAATAGACACAATCTGGCTATGAATCTGGCCCACACATTCTCCTCTTGCAAAGTTAGGCATAGGATACTGCTTAAATGGATTGAGGAGGATGGGCCCACCAATCAAAATTATATAAATTTGTGGATGTGGACTGCAATGGATGGCCAAGTGGGTAATGTGTGGCATACTCATCTTTGTATAGGATAAAATCCTTGAAGCTAACTATGGTAATTTTCCTAGCCTCCGCCCCTGCCCTGCCCTCGCTTTTGTCACAATTTGTAGGATTTTTTTTGTATTCGATAATAAATGAGATGGGAATAGTATTTATTATCTTCATCTCGTTTTTTTTGTCTTGCTCCTGATTACATAAAATAAATATTTTTTAAATATTAATATATATATACAATATTTTATAAATATAATAAGTTTAAAATATTAAAATATTATATTTATCTTTAATTTTTCTTTTTTATTTCTTATATTTTGTATATTTCGTTATATTAATTCATCAATTATTTTTTTTATTGATTATATTATCTGTAACTTTAATTAATATTACTCTTTTAAACTTAAAAAATTATATCCGAAATATTCCTGTTCCCGTTCCGTTTTTTGCTACTTTTTTGATATATTTTTTCATTCCTATCCCGATCAAATAGGGGATAAAAATGAGAGAACTAATCCCTGTCCCGCCTGGCCCCATTGCCATCCTTACTTAGCTTTGCAGGCTTGCAATTCCATCCTTTATATGCATCACCCAACTGTTGTAGGCTATGCTTGGAATGTTTAGAAAGTTTGATTTGAGAATTGAAAATTCTTATTTATAGATTGATTTATATTAATCTATTGAATTAAAAAAGCTAAATGTTGTAAATAAGTCTAAACCAATTAATTACACAAGCATAAAATAAATAACCACAAACACACAGAAAAACTGTGATTTTTACGTGAAAAATTTCAAATCGGATTAAAATCACGAGACCACTCTGGTCTAAAAAATCAAACACTATATTAAACGTTGGTTACAAAATTTTTTTACAACTCCGACGTTGTACCCACAACCAATGGTAGTAAACATATCTTTGTCGAATCCACGTGCACTAACTCTTGTGCTCGACTGCTGCTGGAATCCACTACCGGACTTCAATGCTGACGAAATCCTCCACCAGATTTCAACACTTGAGAATTTTCTCAAACGACTCCACGAATACAAAGAGATTGTTGAAGGTTTGAATTCTTGATGATTGACTTGATTGTGCGAAAGTTAAAGAATCATCAAATTGTTGTAGACTAGTTTGCGAGTATGATGGATAACTTCAAAAGCTCTCTGTGACGGTTAAGTTTTCTCAATATCAAAAGAGACACCCAATATGAAACCCTACTATTCTATTTATAGGAATATACCAAAACCCTAGCTGTTGCTGCACTTAAAAGCTATCTCGCCAAGGACTGCTCCAGTGGTTTATTCACTGCTCGAGCAGTGAAATTTGTACTGCAGTCTTTTGTTGCAAAATATGAGACACTAAGAGGTGTAATGGACTGCTCGATGGACCGCTTGAGAGGTTTGTTGGGCAGTTTAACACCGTGGGCTATTTTTTTTTATGTTTTTTGCTCTTATTGCGTGACTTTGCAATATTAAAATCAAAACTCGAACAAGACAAGTATTAAAATATCAATGAATAAAATAAATAATTTAAATAATTATTTGTCACAGATTTACCAAACTAAAAACGAATAAGACCAATGTCAAAATCTATAACAAGAATACTTTATTAAGGATAGTATTTTATTTTTTTATTTTTCTTAAAATGTCTAATATGTCTACTTTTTTTTGCTTTTAAGTTGTAGTATTTAAAATAACAATATAATTTTGTTTTGTTTCATATGCCCCCGTTTGGCATCATTAAAAAGCTAATTTTTTTTTGTACAAAAAACTAACTTTTAAGCTAGTGTTTGACATCTTTAAAAAGTCACAAAATTTTTATAATTTTTTAAGAAAATAATCATGGACACGTCTCAAATATTTTAACTTTTTTTTAAAAGTAAAATAGTTACAATTAATACTTTTAATTAAAAAAATCAACTCTTATTACTAAAACTAACAAAGTCATACCAATATCCAAGCGACTACAACTTAGAGACAAAAAAGAGAGAGATCATATTGGATATTTTAATAAAAAAAAGTTACGATAAAAAAATTATTTTAAATAATTTAAAATTTTTTCTTTTTTTTTCTCTAAAAATGCTAAATTTATTAAAACTCTAGTTTTTTAGACATCCTAAATAGGGACATAGTTGATTTTTGTATTAAGAGTATTATAGTTATTTTATTTAAAAATTAGATTGTTTGGAATATATAAAGATTTAAAAAAAAAAAGAAGTGAAAAAGCTATTTGGTTTTTTTCTGGATGCCAAATACTATGATTTTAAAGCTGATTTTTCGTTGTAACAAAACTAATTCAATTTCTTCATCCCAAATAGGAGTTTAAAAATAATTATTTAATATTTTTATAGTAATTATATTTGATGTTATAATTTTATAATTATTAGTTTACATATTGAGATTCATTGCTTTAATAATATTCAATATGTAAACATATATTATTTAATAATTAAAATAAAACATTACTAAAAAATTATAGAATAATTGCTCAGTTTTATAGTACGATCGGTCCTGTTTGAGCTAATTTTGATAATTTTTATTTATTGTTTTTGAATTTTTTTTTAATTTGATTTAAAAAAGTTTATTTTTTAGAATTGTCTCGATGAGATGAGTCAAAATGTGTAATTGTTTGATTAAATGATAAATTATTTTATTAAAAATAAAAATAAATTAAATTACATAAATAAATAAGGGCTAATTGTCTTTGTGGTTCTATGTTCCCACAAATTTAGTTGATGTGTCATTCTCATCATGATGGAGCCCTATGGTCCCACTGCACTTTGATGATGATGATGATGAGCACTTTGATGATGATGATGATGATGATGATGATGATGTTGTTGTCATACTAAGCTTCTTATAGATGCTTTTAGAACAATACATATTATTGTAGAACATGAAAACATTAATTCTTATTCACTCACTCATAACAAAATTCTCATCTTTGATTGCTTAAAATAATAGGGTGAATTTCATTTAAAGTACTGAACCCCTATTTTAATTCATCTTCAATCTCATATTGGTAGACATACTACTTTATAATATTTATTTGAATGATAAATTTGATTTTTAAAATAAATTATTTATTTTATTTACGATAAATATATTTAGATAATATAGCTATTAATGCTCTATTAAATTTTTTTTTGCATACATGATATTTCTTTTTTAACAAGCTATACGAGATGAACAGTTTCAATCACTAAGATGATATTAAAGTGAATTCAATCGATTGAATTTTGTAATAAAATTCAAAATCTAAGCTTTTGAAAAACTCTGGCGGGTCTAAAAGACCTATTGATTTTTTTTTTTTGAGCTTCTTTGGCCTTTTCTAGACTTTTAAATTTGTTTAGTTTAAACTTTTTTTAGTTTTTAGTTTCTTGTGAGGAGAGGAATAGAAAATATGTTAGTTCAAAATAAAATTTTAAAAAAAATTCTACTAAAAACAAGAATAAGGAAAAATCTTTTTCTTTATCAAAATTATTTTTTCTATAGTAATTCTAAGAATTCTAAAAAAGAACCCAAAAAATTATTTCAAATTTAAAATGAATGATTCAAATTTAGTTGTGTGTTGTGTGGACTATATTGCAAATAAATTTAAACCACTAATTTTGTCTTCTTGAAAAATTTTTGAAAATATTTTCTGAATTTGTAATATTATTATTTTTTCTATTGTTTTTTTTATCAAAGGAGATTTTGTCTTCTTGAAAAATTTTTGAAAATATTTTCTGAATTTGTAATATTTTTTTTTTTTTTTTTTTTTTTATCAAAGGTGTGTACCTCCGAGATTGTCTGCTCCTCTTTTCTTTTTAGCACATTATTTTTTAATTATTTATGATGAGAAGAATTTAAAAAGTATATTTATTTAGACTAATACTATAAAAAGATTACTATGACGAAAAAAACTATATAAAAAAAAGTAAATCAAACGGGCACTTAATTCAAAAAAAATCATATTCAATTTTACTCTTCTTTTTTTAAAAACAGTAAAGCAGTTCCGTTTTTTAAAACAATGCCTATAACGCTAAGTTTTCTTTAACTTTGTGAAAGATTTCACATGGCATTATGGTTATTATTATTATTATTTTTAAGAAAATTGCGACGGACGGTGGAGATAAGTGGGGCAAAAAGGACCCGACTAGGAGGATCCGCGTACCCTTATAATTACGACCAAAATCCAAAAAAGCGGTTCATGTTGGTCCAGTATCAAAGAAGCTAGTTACAGCTAATCAGCTACAACTGTAGACAAATACTAATCAACCTTTAAGTCCCAATGTGATCATGATTTATTTGTTTTTTCTATTTTACTTTTATTTTTAGTAAAAAAAATTATCGTTTGATTAAACTATTATATTTATCAGAATACTTTCATCGAGACAAACAAAAAAAAGAGTAAAGAATTGGATCAAAAAATTAAAAAAAATTAGATAAGATAAAAATAAGTCAATATAAGCTAATAAGGCAAATTTTATGTTACTTATTATTATTTTTTTTCGTTAAATTTTTTATTTTTTTGATATATCATATTGAGACGATTGAAAAAAGTAAAAATAGTTGGCCAAAAGTATGAAAAGTTTTAAAAAGACAAAAATAGATAAAAGTCACTCAAATTAGCCCAAACAGGGCCTAACTTATTTCGTTTTTACCCTATTTTAAACAAATGTTGGAATTGCACTCGTTAGTGTACAACCATTTGAAATGCCATGCTAAAATTGGTTTTTTTGGCTGTATACTCTTCCCGTGAAAGTAGGGAAGCATATAACTTAAGCTTTTTAAGTTATATATTTTTATTTATTTTTATTTTATGTTAAATAAACAAGAAATTCATTTAATTTGAAAGTGATTTTAAACAGTCATGAAAAGGGGGAAAAGTAATTTGACAATTGACTTTTTGTGACTTATAAAAAAAGAGTCTAATTTTTAATCAGAACCAAATAAGACCTTATAAAAGTGAGAAAAAAAATGGGTCCAAGAAGCTCCTACTATTTTTACCTTGAGAGGCTGAGACAGGTTTAGAATTATGGTGTTTGGTATTATTAAAATTAATAATTTATAAATTATAATTTATAGTAAAAATTATAAGTATTTGATAAATATTATAGCTTATAGTTGAAATAAAAAAAATAATTATAAGTTGTAATAAAAATTATAAGTATTTAGAAAAATTTATAACTTATAATTAAAATTAGTAATAGAAAGTTAAAAGCTACGCGATAATTATGATCAAGTAGTTGGTTTTGGGTTTTTTTAATTATTTGAATATCGGCTTTAGTTATTTAAATTTAAGCACAATTATTTTATTATTTCAATTTTAGTTATGTAATTTTAGAATTAGTTATAAATTAAATAACACAAGGCATGCGCCTTTTAAGTAGTTGAGCCCATAGACTTAACTTATATTTGACCTAATTTTTTTTAAAATTTTTTTAATTAAATTTGTTTTTAAAAAAGTCTACTTGTTTAACTTTCTATTGTAATTAATTGATTTTTTTCAATTTTTTTCATATCTACTTTTTTTTTTATAAAAAAGCTAAAATGTCAAAAAAATCTACAAAAAAAAAAAAAAGAAGAAGAAAAAAGACTAAACACAAGCTTATACTATGTTGACAAAATTAACCTTAGTTGCACTAATGAGATTAGGGGTTTTAAATAATATAGACTTGTCTTTTCACCCAGAAAGAGAACAATACCTATGGTTTGAGATGTGATTAATTTTTTTGTATTTAAATTGAGTAAGATTAAATAACGGATTAGATAATGATTTATCTTTATATTAAGTTAATTTATTTTAAAATTAACTTAAATAAATTAATAAGTTAAATTTTATGTTATTGCTAAATTTTATATTATTTATTTTAATATTTTAATATTTTTTATTATTTTTAAAAGAAATTTAAATTTACTTCTTAATTTAATTCTTCCTAATCTCACACATTCTCCTTTACTAATTATTCCTCATATGACAGATTAATAATATGTTCGAATAACTAATCTTAAAATTTAATAAATATTAAATTAAACTATATTCTAAATTAATAATTCATCAAAACAAACGACAACCATACAAACAAAAGGCTTAGGACCACCCTTCATAGGTTCAAAAATAACTATTTGTTAAAAAGGGACTCAACACTAGATCTAATGTTTACTCCCTTTTAATATAATAGGGTTTTGAGTTTTACACCTCATCTTAGACCCATTAGACAGATTCTAATAATTATGTTATGAGGACAGTCTGGAATAGCTGTTAGAAAGCTTGAAGCTTGAAGTTGATATTTCTTTTTTGCCAAATTTTAAAAATAATAATAATTTTGAATTATTGACTCAATGCCTAAATTTCTAATTTTATTAATTAAGTATTTAAAAAATTCGATTTTGATCAATTAATACTATATCGTCAAATACTGTAAAAAAGAAAAAAAAAACTAACTGAATATAAGAAAATGTGAATTTAGTCTCCAATTGTCACGTTAACTATTCGTTTTCATTTTCTAACAACGTTGGATGTTAGGATACTAATTGATTAAAATAAAATTATTTAAGTACTCAATTGATAAAATTAAAAGTTTAGATATTTAGTGGGCATTGAGTTAATAGTTCAAGGTTTTTTTTTTTTTAATCATCCCTTTCTTTCTCTGTTTCTTTCTTTTTTTGTTGTTGTAAAAATAGCTTTTTGATAGCAATGGTGTTAATTTCAAGTCAAAACTAAAAACTAGTAAAAAAGTTACATCCAAACAAAGCTTTAGCCTATCATAATTTTCTGCCAAGCAAATTCACTAGATATTTATATATATAATTTTAATTTCTTAAGCTAATTCCTTTATTTTATATATATATATATAATTTTTATTTATTAAGCTAATTCCTTTATTATAATTTGTTGTAAATCATTTGACATTTGCTGAAAGCAACATTTACATGGTTGTTGGGGGAAACAGCTCGATCCAATTATATCCTTAGAAAAATAATTATTACTTATATCGATAATAATGAATAATAATCGTAACGCCAATAAGAATAATAATTGAAGATGCATTCAAAATAAATAACGGTTTTTTTATTTTTATTAGAGATTGAATAGCCTACTTTAGTTCTAGTCTAAGTGTCTGTTTGGAATAGGATTTAAACTTAGTTTTTAATATGTTTAATTTTTTAAATAAAAAAGTGGAATGAAAAAAGTGAAAGTGTTTGGGATAATTTTTTATAATAACTTTTTTGCTTTTTTGTTTTTTATTGAAATGTCTAAAATATTCTTATTTTTAGTTTTTAAGTTGTAGTGTTTGAAATATTTGAGTGCTTTTTTTTTTGTGAGTAGGGTTGATTTTTTATGTAAAAGTATTATAATAATGTTGTTTGAAAAAAAATTGAGGTGTTTGGTATATATATTGCTTTTTTTTATTAGATTAAGAGATTAAAAACAAGTTAGATAATTTTTTTTAGAAACTAAATAGTACAGTTTAAAGGTTATCTCGGTGCCATGATTTATTATTGCATATCCCTATATTTTCTACCTATTTGATTCAATTTTTTATATAATTTACTATAATTATAAAGTCAATATTTATAGACAAGTCCTAAAAATCTAACTGTCATATAATTATAAAAGTTTAAAATTTTAGTTACTATATAATTATAAAGCCATAATTTATATGAGTGCACGAAACAACAGAAACACCCAATAAAAATAAGCCATTTTCATCGTGCGGTGATTGTAATTCAACAAGATTTATTTTTGCGTTATCTGTTCAAGGGCTTTTGATACCACTTTTGATAGGTTTGTAATTTGTTCTTTTTCATTTTTTGTCCAATTTAAAACTTTTACATGCACAAGACGAGTTATTTAGGCACAGTATAGGATAGTTTTAATTTATATATAATTTTTATTTTTAGTGAAAAGATTTTATATTATTTTAAACGATAGTATTTTTTAGATTTTACATATTACGAGAAACTAAAAATGTAAAAAAAATTGACCAAATAATATAAAAAATTCAACAAAGATGAAAAAGGTCACTTTAAAGTTTTTATATAACTTTTTTTTAGTTTTTTTCAAAATTATTATACTTTTTAGATTTTTTTTATTATAATGAATCGAAAAAGTAAAAAAATTAATTCAAAAAATAAAAAAATTCATAAAAGAAAATAAAAACTACAAAAAAATACTAAAAAAATTAAACCAAACAAAACCTTAATCAGGGACAGGACTATGATTCTATCGACGAGGGGGTCATAAGAAAACTATTAGGACAAATTTCAATCATCACGGGTCAATTAAATTTGAACAACTTAAATAATTATTAAAATTAATTGTACAATACACATGTGGCCTAATGAAATTATTTTATAGGTAGCAGAATATGATAGCATCTGTCATTTAATATTTTAAGTCAATAATTACAAGTAATAAAAATAAATTAATCACAAGCAAGAATAAAAAACTTGTGATTTTTTACGTAAAAAACTCCTACATGGTAATAGTCACAAAATCAATCTAAATCTAAGTAAATTAAGTACTATACCAATAAATAATTAGAAGACCATTTACAGACTCCAGTCGAATGTTTAACTTAGACGCTTTAAGCCTCGTTTATTGAATCCATATACACTATTTTCTGTACTTGATCACCACCATATCGAATTCTTAATATTTCACCAAAGTATCAAATCTTTAATATTTTACACTGACATAATCATTTGAAGGCAATCTTAGGAATTTATCCAAAAAAATCATAGGAATCCACCTAAGATTTCAAAAAAATATTGAAAAAAAAACCACACACACGCGCATAGGAGTGGACCATATACCAATAATTAATTCGAAGTTCAAATGAACTTAATTCAAAGTTCAAACGAACTAGAATTATTAGGCGTTTAGTAGTGCAAATTTCTCACCGCTCAAACGGAGACATGGCAGATTCTTATCTCTGAGATCTATGAATGTACTATGTTGTGTTATACTTTTAAACGTAATAAGCTTGTACTCTAATATTCAAGATTTAATCAAACTCAAATTATAAACTTTCTATCTTTAAAAAACTAGAATATCTAAAGAACTTCAATCCCAAACTTGCTTGGAGTTTTACTAAAAACGAACTCTAGAATTTCAAGATAAAAGAAATACTATACAATACAACTCCAATCTAATTTAAGAATTTTATCACGAGACAAATTCTAAACTGTTAAAACAGCTCAATTAATTAATAACATAAGAATTTTACATTAAATAGAAATTATCAAATCTAAAAGAACTCAAAATCCTAATAATATATATTGTGAAAAATTTAGTTCATATTTGATTATACTGAGATACAGAATAAGATAAGAGTTAAAAAAGTTATTACCGAGCGTTATTAAATAAGGAAGGAAGATAATATGAACTTTGCAACTAATAATGGTAAGAGAGTCTATCACTAATAATCTTTGAATAGTTTTTAAGATTTCATAAACTACCAGTTTGAATCCCACAATACAAATAAAAGTTGAAAGAATTGTTATCAGACGTCATTAAATAAGAAAGAAAGAAAATCAGAAGTATGCTACTAATAATTTTAAGGGAGCCTAGTACTAATAATCTCATGAATAATGTAAAATTTGTCAAATTATTCGTTCGAATATCATAATACAAATGCAAAAAATTAATTACAAATTAATAAACAAAATCTGAAAAGTGAACCAGTCTCCTAATTTAATCCCTCCTCTCCTAATCTCCCTTCCAAATGCGCCCCCATAATTTTAATAGTCTACTGTAACATGTAAGGAGTGGGGCCATAAACCCCTACTTTTTATGCATACATCCATCTTTTTAGATGTACCAATTTGCATGTGTATGGCCTAGTTTTTTGTAAAAATATTTTTTTAAAATTTTTAAAAAAATTTATTAATTTGGCCTGAGTTAATTTTTTTTATATCTTTTTATATTTGTCTATTTTATAAAAAAAATTAAAAATTAAAAAATTTATTAAAAAAAATTAATCCAAACACAAGTTTAACCCATAAGATTGCTCATTTATCACCTGTACCAGCATCATAAATTCAAAATATAAAAACAACCTTTATTTCTTGTTTTTTCCTGACCCCATAATAGCGTGAGCCTCGTACTCTACAGCAGGTCCACTGCAAGCTAAATTAAAGTTTAGTACTTCGACAAGGCAACTACCACTTTTTTCTTTTTAGCAACCAGCCAATAAGTCATCCTTAAATTAAAGTTTAGTTTATTTTGATTTTTTATTTGAAACAAATACTTTCTACAAAAAATATTTTTAAAATAATGATACTAATAATTGTGCTTAGTATTGACATAAGTGGTAATGATCATAGTAGCGGTGGCAGCCACAGTGCTCCTAGTGATAGCAGGGATGATAGTGCATGATGTGTGGTGGTGAAGGTTGGACTGTGGGTGATAGAGGCCGCTAGAACAATGGTGGTGAGGGTTGGAATGTGGGTGGTAGAGGCAGCTAGAACAATTGGGTGGATTGACGATCGGATGGTCGGAGACGACTGAAGCTCACGAGGACGGCCT
>JAOTRH010000016.1:2570396-2605738 GCA_034768845.1 Heliamphora exappendiculata | reverse complement strand
AGGAGAGGGGTTACAGAGAATTCAATTGCCACCGAGAATTCAATTGCCACTTATGGCTATTGAATTCCAGGCTGACCATCAGAGCTCCTGGTTCTGTCTCTTTCTCTTCTCTGTCTCTTTCTCTTCCTCTTCTGAGACTCTGTCTCTTCCTCTAGCCCTTTCATTATGGAGGGTTTTCCCTAGAAATCAATAGCCACTCATGGCTGTTGGTTTCCAAACTTCAATTGCAATTGAATGGCCAATTCAATTGTAATTTATCCAGCTATTGAAATCTGAATTTCAATGGCCAATGAAATTCACAGATTCCAACATCTTCTTCTTTGTCTTCATTTATTCTTACTTTTTTTTTAAAATTTAAAACATGTCATTTTTTATATAAAAATTAAATTAATTAAGGAAACTTAAATACGTTACAAATTCGACATAAAATCGATAAAAAAAGATCATTGACATGCAAAAAAATGCCTCCTCAAAAGGAGAGAGAAAAATCTCCATGCAATGAGAAGAAAACTAAACTTCTACGTGGGGAGGACTTATAAATCTTTACACAGTAAGGACCACAAACCTTTGCGCATAGAGTCATTATTAAAAGACACTAAAAAACTTAATAAACAATAAATAAAAACCCATCATTTTGAGCAACTCATTGTCGTATTTCTTTCATAGCTAACAATAATGGCATTGTAGTCTCCACTTAACTCTAACAAAATACTTATTGAAAATTGGGTAGTCGTCTAGTTTTAATTATTGCGTTATCAGTGTTAATCTATTTGTGCGAATCTAATAAACACTCTAATTCAAAAGAGTTACTTGGAAAGATTGGAATGATAAAAAAATGAAAGGAAAAAATATATCAAAAAATAAAATAAAATGAAAAGAACATACAAAGCAAAGTAGAAGAGGAAACAAATAGAAATGAAAAAGAGCACTGGTTAGAGAAAATGGGAATCGAAGGGGGGAGAGAGAGCGAAGGAGATTTGGGAAGAGAAATCCTCATTTTTAGGCAGAAAGGGAGATGAAGGATGAGTGCGCGCGAGAGGCGGAAACGATAGCCCTGTTAAAAAGTACTTTGATCTCTAGAATTTGTTATAATCATAAAATTATTTCTTCAGCAAATTTTCATAATGGTTCCTTCATTTCCTTGTTCTCCAACTACTTTATCTCCTACTTTAATTTCAGTTTTTATAAATTATATACTTTAATTAATAGCCTACACGTTATAACTAAAAAGACCCCTGTTTTGGAATCCATTTCACATCAATATCATAAACAGCTAAGCATTTTGACTTCATCTCTATTCTATGTTGCATCAACTGCATGGACAGAGAAATAAATAAATAATTTTATTAATTTGTTCACCAATAGTTTCATTTTTAAAAACAACATGACTACAAACTAAGAAAAATTATCCAGAATTTTACTCTGAATTCTTAATGAATAGCTCAGATTTATTTATAGTATGACTCACACAACATACAAGTAAATTTGAACCATTCATTATGAATTCAGGACAAAATTCTTAACAAATTTTCTGCGTACATAGTATTAGTGTAATATTATGCATCTAAATTTGTTGCCGCAAGATCGTTAAAAAAACTCTAAAATTAAATTGGGTTTAGTTATATTTAAATTAATAGAGTAATTTTTTTTTTGATATTTAAGAGTATTCGGCCCATTTTATTTGCACCTCGACTAATTTCAAGAGGATTAATCATATCGTCCACATGCAGTTCAAAAATTTGATAGCCGCTAAGACATTTAGAATATGAGATATTACAAGAAGCAATCTCCAAGTCTCAAATCTTAATCACGAGATCAACTCATTGGGTTAATAGAGTGACTTGTTAGATGACCGATTCTTAATTTATAGAATTTTGTGCTGACGTGGTGTGATCTTGGTTATCGATTGAGTGCATATTTAGGTGTGTAACGAGGAATTGGCCACAAAATTATTGTCCTAACGTTAAAGAATATAATTATGCTATATGATTTAGATATGTGATGTGTAGCTATTTCATATAACAGTCCCGCTAACAAGTGTTCCTGGGACACAAGTTAAGGATTTTTTAAATATTTTAATTATACTTTTTGTTACTTATTTTAACATTTACTAATAATGATTTGTGAGTACCCATAAATACAACTAATGGGTTTAGATATAGTTTAGAAAATGGGGTGAGAAGTAATAATTTGTGAGTACCCATAAACACAACTAATGAATTTAGATATATTTATTACATCTAAAGTGTTGCTCAAGGGACACCTATTAGCATTTGCCTTCATATAATATCAAAAATTTGCTATCTGGCTAATGGTTTAATTTTTTTTTATTTGATACAAAATTTTTACATAATATCATAATAGGACTCATTTCCCCACTTCATAATTAAAAAAAGAAGAAGAAGAAGAAGAAGAAAGAATTCACACTCCACGATTACAAACATAAGAAAAAGTTCACGTAATGATAATAATAAAAAGAGGTTATACATGACAGATCTAAAAAATAACTAAATATGAGCAGGTATTAGATAATACAATATCATATTGCTCAAGTAGAAAATCAGTAATTACTTAATAGTAATATTAAAAACCTTTCATTCAATACTTTACACTTTTGAGTTGAATAACAATTTTTTATGCATCAGCCTTTTACTTTTTTTTACGACAGTGAGATGTCAAAAGCCATGTTTGATAAAAGATTTGGAGATATGGACGATATTAGCAATACACTGAGCTTAGCAAACCAGTGTTTGTTTTGCAATTGTTGAGTCGAATTAGGTAGCACCACGGATTGGAAACCTTGATTAAGGGTGATTGAGAAATTCACGTGGGACTCTTTATTGGTAATCCTTGGCTTTGTTTAAATGTTGTTTTGCCTATTTTACTCCACGTGGATAGTTAACCAAAACCCTAGCTTAGTGGCAGCGAAGAGCAGTGACGGCGATGCCATCTTAGAACACTCTAGCCCCGACACTAACTATTCAGCCGTCGAGGGCCACCAGTAACAAGACTGATCACGATGATCTTTAGAGCGAAGAAGCGACGTTGGTACTAGTTGATGCTTGAGGCGAATGGTACGTGGAACTGAGCAAAGGGAATCTAAAGCAGAAGCACTGGGAGGTACTTGTTGATATAGCGAATAGTCGAGAACACACCATCAAGAAGACCTCTAAGACGAATATTCAGTGCAAGAATCGTATAAAGACAGCGAAGAAGAAATACAAAGGTCGAGAAATCGAAAATTGCGGCGGCGGTGGGCCAAGCAAGTGGCCCTTCATCAAAAGAATTGATCAATTGATTGGTCCAACGATAAAAATTGGAGGACATTCTTAAAAATAAATAAATATAATCATATATCACATTATTCAGTTCCATCCAAAATAAAAATAAATTTGTATAATCTATTAATAAAAACTATCTGATCCAAATTAAATATAAAAAAATTAATTTTAATTCATTATTAATTCTATTTCATTCTTAATTCTTATATTAGTCTCACTTTATTTATATCGATTATCAACTGCCCTTGTATATAGCTAAAAAAATATTTGCATAGACGTAAAAAAATATTTGCATAGCAGCGGTGCACAACAATAATTGAGGAAAGCGTGTTTCCTCATCAGTTCATTTGTTTTAACATAAAATGATTTTTATAGTGTAATTGATATGATGATTTCGTTGATTTGGTTATAGAAAAAAAAAAAAAAAACAGAGGGAAAATGGAGTAGGTACCAGCTTGCAATCAATGCATGGGTTGAGTGGCGGTGGAGGAGTGCCTGCAAGCTTGGATTTCTTTGCTTTGTTTGAGGTACTCTTAAGCCTCGTTTGTCAATCGTAATTAAACTGAGTTTTTTTTAATTTTTTTACTTAAAATTAAAAAGCATCGTTTGAAAAATTAAAAGTTTTTAACTTTTTAGGTTTTTTGTTTTGTTTTTTGTTTACATAAAATAATCTTATATATTTTTTTAAAATATTATAACTTTTATTATACCCGTCCATTTTTTATAAGAATTATATTTTTAAAATTTACTAATCAAAAACTATAAAATAAGATTAATATTAAATATAAAATTATGTAAAAATAAATTTTTAAAAATTATAATAACTTTTTTCTTACTTAAAACTCTTTTTGATTTAAAGTCACTTTAAATCAAGTTTTTTTGATTTATTGTCTTTTAACTTAAACTCACTCATATAATTCACCAAACGAGCTTGTAACTTATTTAGCTTAAAATGACATTTAAAAAAAATCTTAACTTAAAATCAAATTGTCAAACGAGCAAAAAGTTAAAATTTAGCTTGATCATAGACCAATTAAAGGGGATGATGAGAGTGGTGCGTCTTTCAAAGTTTTGATTTTTTTTATATAATTGTAATAGTAATAAATCAAATTAAATTAAGAATTTATCCTAATCAATTAGAGTCGTTAATTGAAATAGTATTAATTTTAAATATTTTAAAATTACATAAATTTTCTCTCTAAATTTTTGTAAGCATTTAATATCTGCCCTTAAGAGATTTTTTTAAGTCATTCGACTTAAATTAAAAGTTTGCGCCTGTCTTTGGTTTTGAGATAATAATTTATTTGCTTATTTTTGTAGTCAATTTATTTTGTTTTTAGCAAAAAAAAAGTTATCGTTTAATCAAAATATTATATTTTTAAATTTTTTAAATTGAGATAGACTAAATAAATAAATATTTTAACGCAAATAAGAAAATTTCAAAAAAAGAAAAAAACAAAAACAAGAACAAAAGTAAGCCAAAATAAATAATTATTTTTTATTTTTGGTTATAGTAAATTTCTTTCATCTTTTGGTACCCAAAAAAAAAAGATTTTCCGATCAATTGATCTCATTAAAATGATTTAGAAAATAAAATATTTTAATTACAAGATGAAAAAATCTTTTTAAAAAATAACACAAATAAGCAAATTAGTTGCTTATTATTAAAAAATATAAACCAAGCTGGCCTAGTGATAGGATTGCATAAGCTTTTTTGTAGCTTTTCTTTCTCTTTCTCCTGCCGGCAAGTAAACTATTCCTTTTTGATTCCTGAAAGTGAAAGGCTCTCCATTTTTCCTTGTTGTTCAATGAAGTAAATACTTTCCTTCACTTCTTGTTGAGTAATCATCAAGTAGTTTCAAAATAGCACATGACATTAACTATAAAGTGTTTTCACTTAGTTATATAACAAAAAAAATATTCTAATTAAAAAAAATATTATTCCTTTATTATTGGACAAGTAGAAGAGAAAGATAAGTGACGTATCAAATTTGTTTACTTATCGAAAGTACACAATAACATTTACTAAACTTGACATTTTTTATAAAATTGTCAAATTGCTTGTACTACTGTTCAGGTGTCTGTTTTAACTCATATAAACTCTTTTTCAATTTGCAGATTATCTTCTCGTTTTTTTTAACTGAGTACAACTATAGCTGCTGCATGTAGATCTTATTCTCCAAGAAACATCTACTAAAATCTTGGAATGTCATGATGAGAATACATAGCATATTCTATAGGACAAAACCACAAACTCCCATTTAAAGGAGACTACCAAATTTTGTAGGCCTACATCTTATTCACTTTTATTGTATTACTTGTTATTGAATGACAGTGGTGAATCATGACACTTTGAACATGCTTTGCATGTCGAGGCAAATGAGGAGTGGAAGCATTATATGTATGACGAAATGGAGTCTTTATCATTAAGCCAATCTTGGGGCTTGGTTGAAAGAAAAACATGATGGAAGCAAACAGTTCAAGGCATGTATGTAGCCAATGGGTGTTAGAAGAATTCAGGAATCAACTGCACAGTAATATTTTTACCACTTATGAATATTTCTATCATCAGGGTAGTTTTGAGTATTGTGGCTATAGAAAACTTGCATTTTGAGAAGTTATGTGTCAAAACATCATTCCTTCATAGAAATTTTTAAAGAAAAGATTTACATGCACCGGCCACAGAGTTATTGAGTTAAGGGAAAATATGAGATAATTTGCAAACTAGAGAGAAATTTGTATGGGCTAAAATAGGCACCAAGACATTGGTATAAATGGCTTGATACATTCATGACAAATACATGGTTAGTAGATGTCATGGAGATCATTGTTGTTATATAAAGTAGTTTGCCACTTCATATTTGATACTCCTCTTATATGTAATTTACATGTTGATTGTAGGATCAAATATGGAAGAGATTTCGAATCTCAAGGGACATTTTATCAATGGAGTTTGATATGAAAGATTTAGAGCAGCCAAACAGATTCTTGCCATGAGAATCAACAAGGATGTAAATAATAAGAATTTGAAGTTTTCACGGTCAAAGTATGTAGACAAGGTCTTACAAGGGTTCAACGTGAAACGTGTTAAGTCTGTTAGTACATTTTTGAAAAGTCATTTTAGAATTTCTTTAGGAATATAGAGCTATTATAGAGGAAGAGAAGCTAAAGGCTTATTCAACTCCGATCGGTATTCAAGCTTAGAAAACGGGAGAAGGCCACGATGGCAATTTCTAGGTATCGAAAGGATTTTAGGCGACGGTAATTTTTAGATATCGAAAGGTTTTGAGTGGATTTATTTCAAGTTAGAGAATGTTTAAAAATGAAGAAAATTCATTAAGATCTATGACGAATCAATTGGTCACAATTAGAGATGCACATGAGTCAGTTTGGTTCGATTCTATACTAAATTTAAGACTGAACTAATTTTGATCGGTTCTAATTTCTTGAACTCAGAATCAACTCAATTATTTTGTATAACCAAACTAACAAAAATCGAGTTGGCTGGATTTGGAACCACAGTTTCGTAGATTTTAAAAATTAATTTGCGCACATGAAAAAAAAATTATATGTATAAATTTAAAAAATTTAAAATAAATAACAAATAAAAATTAACACCCATACATTTAGTGAAATAAATGGCAAATATCTAACAAAAAATTTATAGAATAAATGACATGTGAAAAATAAATAACAATTAATAATAATTATATAATATAATAACTCTTTTTTTTTTTAATTTGTAAAGTTAGAAAGTTTTTTATTTTATTTTTTACATGAATCTCACAATAATTATATATATAATCTACTTATTAATATTATATATATATGTAAAAAATATATAAGAGTTATCACTTTTTAAAATTTACTAAATTCTTGTAAACAGAAAAAATATATTTTTATTTATATTATAAATAAATTTTCATTTTATATTTCTTCTTCAATCATTTTGATCACCACTTCTACCACCACATTCAACCATTATTTTTTACCACTACGTATGACAACCGTCTCCGAATACTATTGCTATCTCTTGGTATTATTACCGGTAAAAATATTTAGTTATTATTTTTTTCAAACACCACATTCAATCTCTATATTCATCAACAACTTTCCGCCACCACTTTCTCAACATCTATAAATGTGCCAAACATAGTTTTTGTGCTTTTATTTTTTTTTATAAAAATAAGTAAATATATATTAATTATTTATTATACACAAAAAGTAAAAAACTATAAACTTTATCAAACTGAAAATAAATATTCATACATATATGGGAGCATTTGCAATATCTCAAAAGTAAAGGTTGATTTACTTTATAGCAAGGTTTAATGGTGTATATCATCATCATCATCATCATCTGGGTAGTTATTTGAGCATCAACGACTCTAGTACGAACCATCCTCACCTCAAAGCCGCATTAATGAGCATCAACGACACTAGTACGAACTTTCCTCGTCTCAAAATCGCATTAATGTGTGAAAGAGAACGTGAACGTTTGGGCAGCGGTGGTAGAATGTTGTATTCAAACCATTTATTTGTTTTATTTTATATTTGAAAAAAAGTAATAATTAAATTATTTTATGTACAACGGGATGAGAATAACGTCAGTCATTGAATTATTTAGGTTGGACAATCGCAACCAATAACAAAAACAAATAATCACACAAATAATACGAGAGATATATGATTTTTTACGTAAAAAACTCTAACTCTGATAAAAATTACGAGACTAATCTAAGTGCAGGTAAATCAGGTATAATGGTAATGAACAGTTACAATATCATTTACAAATTTCAATTGAATCCTCAATTTAAACGCCTTAAATCTTGCTTGTCGAATCCACGTGCTCTGTTCTCCGTACTTGATCATCATCATATTAAATCCTCATTACTTCTTCAAAGTATCGAATTGTCATTATTTTACGTCGACGCAATTCACCTATAACAACCTTGGTAATTCACCAAAGATAATCTTAAGAATTCACCTAAAACGTTAAATGATCTTAAATGATGAACTCGAATATCACTTGAGAATATTTGAAATTATAAGATATTATAGAGGTTCTGAATTTATGTGTTTTCATATATGATTTCCAGTTAAGCATTAGCCCATATTTATATGCTTAAACATCCAACTGTACGAGTTTCAGAGAAACTCAAATTGTTAGGACTTCGCTCAAGCGAATTAACTATCACTCGAGCTATCAAGTGGCAAATAGTATTATGCTTGAACTACACTTACTCGAACTTTCTTCAAATACTTTTATTTCAAATTTTAAGTATTGTATTTCAGTCTTTTAATATGATTAATCTTCTAACACAAGACTTTTACTGAAAGTAAGACTTGCAACTCCACCGTGACTTCTAATTGAACTAAGAGTTTTATAATGATAAAAACATCATGATATTAAAGACAACTCATGATATTAAAGACAACTCAATTCCTAACAACATAAGAATTTTAAATTAACTACGAATTGACAAATCTAACTGGACTAAAAAGTCCTAACAATATTTTTATTAAAAAATATCATTTTTATTAAACTATTATATTTTTTAAATCTCTCCCATTAGAACAGTTGAAAAATTGATAAAAAGTAGTAATGAAAGAAGATTAGAATTCACCGTCTACAAGCAGAGTTGTATGTGATACAACTTTGCTTAAGAGTAATTTTGCGCTCCTCATAGAGAGTATTTCAGTACAGTCAGATAAGGTGAGTTTACTCTCTAAAATTCACAATCTATGAACTTCCAGTGTGCATCCAAAAATGACAAAATAAGCAAAAAGTTATAATTTTTTAGCCAAACGAGGCTTGAGAGTACAAAAGGTTTGATCTTGTGGGCACAGTAGCTCAATTTCATTAACACTCCAGTCCACGTCCATTCCCCGAAAGTTTAAACCTACAGTGGGATGTTTGAAAGTTTAAACCTACAGTGGGATGTTTGACAAAGTGAATGTTAGTAATTTTTCGTTTTTTGTTATTAATTTTGACTATAATTAAGTTATAAATTTTACTAAACAGTTACAATTTTTACTATAATTTATAATTATTATTTTTTTATTTTAACTACAAGTTACAATCTTTACGAAACACTCACAATTTTTATTACAAGTTACAAATTTATAAATTACTAGTTTTAGCAGCAATGCCAAACACCACTAATGTTGTGGTAATTGGTTCAAATTTTAATAGCAAGAATTTTTTTTATAAAAAAAAATAGTGAAAAAAGGGTTCATCTACATTTTCATTTTGAAATCTTTATATAATTTAATAATTAAAAATCTATGAATCTAGAAGGATAAAAATTGAGAGCATAAGATTCCAAACCGTCTAGACCTTATTGTATAATTATATAATTTTGTACACATTGTATAATAGTGTTTTTTTTTTTATGAACCAGATCCGTTAGGTAGCGAGTCGCTAACCAAGTTTGATTGATTAGTTATAACTTATATAACAATGGCTTGGATCACCGTGGAACATAAAACTAAATACTGATGTTGTCATCTTGGATTAAATTAAGCGGTGAATTCAAATTTTTAATTCAGTGGGGAACAATTTTTTAAGTTCTATAATTTTTTTTAACAATTTTATATTTATTTTTTATTAAGTACACTCATACATATATATGAGTTTTGGGAAATAACTCTCACACTGTAGTTTTATACATAAATACTCTTTTTTTTTTTTGTCCTTTTGTATGTGAAATTACAAACTTATTCTTTAATGCAATGTATTTTTAGTAAAAAAATAAAGGTAATTTTGTAAATTCATGTGTTAAAAGACATAAAAAGAAGTGTTTTGGTACAAAAGAAGAGTGTAACAATTATTTTCCTAAGTCATTATGCATACTATACAAGTGTTTAACCGGTATGGTATTTGTGCCAAAAAAGTAGTGCATTTAGGATCTGTTTATTTTGATGTAAAATATTTTTCGATAAAATATTTTATTAAATTTTTATTGTTTGATTTGATAACAACAACGTACAATACTTTTTTTTTATAAAATATTTTACATTAAAAACCTAAAATTGATTTACATAAAAAAGAATGAGTCATTTTTTGGTGTAATAGAGGAAATTGTGGTATCAATTGTAGGTGACGATAATTATGGTAGTAGTGATTTAGGTGTTGGCAATGGTGATGATAGCAAAGACGACAGTAGTGGGGTGGCAGCAGTGGTGGTGTGTGTGGTGGTAGTTTGATAGAAATGAAAGTGATGACAATGAGATGGTGGTGGCGACGATGGGAGTAATTTTGTGAGAATGAAAGTGATGGCGGTACGGTGAGGATGAGGGTGGTAGTGGTGGTAGAGATGTCAATGTCAATGTCAATGGTAGCGTGAGGCTACGATTGGTGGAGAAAGAGGAATTAACGACAGTGGTGTGACGGTGGTGGGGGATTAGTGGAAGTAGCAATAGTTGTGGAGGTAGTGTTGGCTGCAACACAACAATGGTGATAGCAACAAGGCGGAATAATTGTTGTGACAGTGACGACGATACAAGCAATTGTAGTGGTGGTTAGATGACAATGATGGTGACGATTATGATAGTGGTAGAGTATGATGTTTGTGGTAACGTTGATGAAGGTGAAAGGGGGTGGTTGTGATGATGACGATAGTGGTGACGATAAATTATATTAAGATAATAGCATATTTCAATTTAAAAATTTATAATTTTTTTTAAAAAAAATTTAAGTACCAACTAAACACCAAAAAATAACAAGAAGAAAATAGTTTTACAAAACCATTTTAAAAAATATTTTTAATTATACAATATTTTATGTCGAAACAAACAGAATCTTAGTAGCTCGAAAAAAAAATTCATTCTCTGTTCATATATGTAAGAAAAAAAATAATTTATGAGGAAAGAATACCGTAATAAAAATATAAAATATTTTTTAGTAGGTGTACAAATTTTTTAGTGGGGGCAGAAGTTCTCACTGGTCCTATACTGGATTTCCTTTTGACTAAACCATTCCAATTTTCCTAGAGTCCTATAACTTATTCCAAATCTGGCACAGTCCTTAGTGAACCGTGTGTACTAAGTCCTAAATCAGACCCGTGACCAAAAAATATTATTCAAATTTCAAACCCTAATCAACAAAAACAACACACCCGATAATTGTGATTATCAAGAAAGATGCTACCAAACGCGCCCTTGCCCTTTGGAGATAAACAATACCAAAGAAAAAAAAAAACAAACATAAACGTATGGGCGGAGAAAGTTGGGGATTGTGTATTGAGAGTATCTTTCTACATCAACATAATTTTTTGTTTTTGTTTTTATAGAAGTGCTAAGAATAATTTTATTTAAAGCAGCCAAACAGGCCTTTAACCTTTATCATACTAGAAATGTAAAATCCATTTTCAAACAAAAAAAAAATTTTGAAACATGAATTAAAATATAGTTTAGTGGATGAAGGTTACAGAACTCAACATTTGGATGAGCATAGGTCCTGGTTTTCGATAGTTTTTAGTTATTTAATTTATTGGCTTATTAGCTTATTTGTCATTGTAAATTTTTTATTTTTAGTGAATATTTTTTTATCATTTAGTCAAATTATTATGCTTTTTAAATTCTTCTAATTGAGATAAACTGAAAAAATAAAAACTTTTAATCAAACTATAAAAAAAGTTTTAAAAAAATAAAAATAGACAAAGCTAAGCTAATATGCCAAATTATATGGGCTTTAAGCTAAAATAAGCTAAAATAAGCTAATAAGTAATATTTGCCCAAATATGACTATTATTATTTTTAAAAAATTTTGGATTTGTCTCATAAAAAATCAAAAATAAAAAATTATTTCATTAGTTTATTTATTTATTTCCTTAGCTAAGAGAAATGAAACAAACTATGAACGGACATATCGAAAAATGCTAACACAAGACAATTACAAGGAGGAGGTATGTGCTCTCTAAAAATTGTAAAGACAAATAAGTTAATAAGTCAAATTTTATAAATTTTAAACAAAAATAAGGTAATAAGTCAATAAGCAATATTTGCCCAAACAAGGCAATTATTATTTTTAAAAATTTTTGGATTTGTCTCATAAAAAATAAAAAATAAATATTTTTAATTAAAAGATGAGAAACATTATTATAAATGGAAAAAATAAAAAAATTATTTATGCGTTCTCTGACTAGTGTAAATATAATCTCCATTAGTATACAAGATTATCAACATCCACAATAATAAAATGCAATTATGGAGACTTTTTTTTTAGTTATCTTTCGGAGTGATTCTGTCTGTATATAAAAATAAGTAGTTTATAGCAACTAAGATAAATGCACGACCGCCAGAGATAACAAATGCAAATGATTTTTTAAAATTCATTCTGGTGAGAAAAAATTTAAAAATATTATTCTTTTGATCAAATTATTTTTAAAAAATAAAATAAATTTCATTAATTTTTAAACCGTGTCTAAGGCAAAAGGTGGGGCCGGTCCAATATGGGACCCACCTTCACTTGCAAACCAGCCGTTCGCAAGTGTTTAAATGCAGCTATAAATAAATAAAGCTCCATTTTTTTACTCTCGTAATCCCCTCATATTTATTAGACATTTCACACTTGCTATTGATAGATAGCGATTCTCACTGCCTTTTCTCTCTCAAGAAAAGAAAAGTGCCAAGAAAAACACAATACAGCTGTTTTTTCTTTCTCTTTCTGTTTGTTTCTAGCTCTATATATGTGCAGGGTTCTTCCTCACTCTAGATAAAGTACAGAATAAAGCTCAAGGAGAAAGAAACGGAGAGAGAGAGAGAGAGAGAGAGAGAGAAAGAAAAAGGAAGCCATTGATTTGTGAAGCCGACGGGGAGGGGTTAATGGCGATGGATTTGAGGCTTGTAATGCGGAACTTGTGGTGGTTGGTGGCGGCGGTGGTGGTGTGTTCATGGGATTCTTGTTGTGACGCCTCTGTAACGTATGATAGTAGGGCCATACAAATAAATGGCCAACGGAAGATCCTTATTTCTGGATCAATTCACTACCCGCGAAGCACTCCTGAGGTATCTGATTGTCAATGTGCTTGTTTGGGTCTCTCGGATTTTCCATCTTTTTTTCTTTCTCTGTTCATTTTGTTTTTTCGAGGTGCTCAGAAACTGGGCACTTATTTTCTCTCTTTCTCAGTTATTTTTTTGTTTTGTCGAGAAATGAGTGATTTATTAGTGAGTTCTTGTGTGTGTGTGTGTGTGTGTGTGTTTTGGCAGATGTGGCCAGATCTTATTAAAAGGGCAAAAGAAGGAGGTTTGGATGTAGTTCAGACCTATGTTTTCTGGAATGGGCATGAACCTCAACCAGGAGAAGTAACAATATGACCTCTATTTTTGTCTATTTTTACTAATTTGTCCAATGCTGAGGCCATCTCCAACCCTTCATATTTTTTTTATTAGATTGGAGGAGAGATTTTGATTAAAAGCTTCGTTTGATACTCTACACTACAATGGTGAGAAGCAAATTTCGAACAATTTTTTTTTTCAGAAAAAAATCCCAACTTACACTCAAAGATTGGAATGCTCAATCCTTCATCTTTTATCAAATCTTATTAAATAATTCCAAACTTATCCCCCAAAGCTTCTTTCACCAAATTTGATGAAATTTTTTTCCCTCATTTGATAAAAATTTAAGATTTATTTATTTATTTATTTGGTATAGGTTTAATGAAAGGGCTGGAGCTCAGTTTTGCCCATTCTTCATGAAATTTGATTTTGATGGGGAAAAAGTGAAGGGTTGGAAAGCTCTAATGTGTATAGGTACATGTATTTATATAGATCTGTTTTTGTTGGTTATGTTTGTAGTATTATTTTGAGGAGAGGTATGATCTGGTCAAATTTATCAACCTGGTTAAAGACGCAGGCCTTTATGTTCATCTCAGGATTGGCCCTTATGCTTGTGCTGAATGGAACTTTGGGTAATACTAAAAGTTTATGATTTCTGTTAAGAAATAAAATAATATGTATCTTACCAACTTTATTGATCTTCAAGCACTGCTTCTTTTTTGTTCAATTCAGGGGTTTTCCTGTTTGGCTCAAGTATGTTCCCGGTATCATTTTCAGAACAGATAATGAGCCTTTCAAGGTTAGGTTGCTTTGGCTCTTGCATATGATTTTCATCATCTTCTTTTTATCTCTTCCTATTCCATTGATGTGATTGGTTGCAAACATCAGCTTTGGTTTTGATGTCAAAATTGTTGTAATGAAGTCTGCAATGCAAAAGTTTACAACGAAGATTGTCGATATGATGAAAGCTGAAAGCTTATATGAGTCTCAGGGTGGTCCAATAATTTTATCCCAGGTAGTCAAAGTAGTCCCTTTCATTGTTTCCTTTGTGTCAGTGAAATGTTTTAACTACTGTCGATGAATCCAAGTTAAAAAATATATTTTGATAGTTATTGAGTAAAAGGAAGAAGCAAATTAATAGACCTGCATAAATGTATATGACAGATTGAGAATGAATACGGACCCATGGAGTACGAACTTGGTGCGCCTGCTAAAAAATATACCAAATGGGCAGCTCAAATGGCTGTGGGTCTCGGCACCGGAGTCCCATGGGTCATGTGCAAGCAAGATGATGCCCCTGATCCCATTGTAAGTTTCACCACTCTTTATGAATTATTTATTGCCATATTCTCGTAACCTTTATCATTGGTTTTCACGTTATGTTGCCTCATCCTTAGTGGGGTTAATATTGCTATGAAACAATGTTTTGGCCTCTTGTGTGGACAAATGATGGAAATTTTTCTCTCTCCTGCACATGGCTGCGCTTTGTGCTTTCTCACTCCTGGCTGTTATGCTCTGTGTTTGCATTTTGGTTTTCCTTTGGAGTTTTGTATTGATAGACTGCTGACTGTAATCTCTTCTATTCAATTTCCATAGTTATTGATGTGTATGAACATATTTTCTCTTTCTTTCCTATCTGGGAGTTGCAAAGTAATAATTAATAGAACATCCATTGTGAAGGCAATTTAGTTGGCCTTTATTTCATCTAAATCAAGAGGTTCTTACTGCCTACTGAAGTCATATCGTTTCTTCTCCTACATAATCATTTTATTTATATTTTCTTTTTAATAACATTGTGACATAGTCGTGTTCATCATACACAGATTAACACTTGCAATGGTTTTTATTGCGACTACTTCTGGCCAAATCAAGTTTACAAACCCAAGATGTGGACTGAAGCCTGGACTGGATGGTGATTACGCACTTGTTATCTGTGTTGTGCTTAATTTTCTACTTCATTATGTATCCAAGAATCTGATGCATACCAGTTAATTATCAAATTTAATTGTTCATTCAGGTTCACTGAGTTTGGCGGTCCTGTTCCTTATCGTCCTGCTGAAGATTTGGCATTTTCAGTTGCTAGGTTTATACAGAATGGGGGATCTTTCATTAACTACTATATGGTAAGTCAAGCAGTCGTTGTATTTCTTGAGTCAATCCAGTTATTATATTAGTTCAACTATTTCTTTTCGTTAATCAATTATTTGTCTTTTGCTTGCAGTATCACGGAGGAACAAATTTTGGAAGGACTTCAGGTGGTCCTTTTATTGCCACTAGTTACGATTATGATGCTCCTCTCGATGAATTTGGTATGTATACGATATCATCATCTTATTAATGTATCATGTAGCTTATAGCTTGAGTCATCCTATTTATAATTTGTACTAAGAAAATGCAGGCGTTGAAGTATTATTCAGCATTCCTACAGAAAGTAACTTGTGCAATTGCCAGCCTGTTGCTATTCACCGACCTCAACATCAGTGTAATTGTGTTGGCTTAGGTGCCTTGTATTTTATAGGACTCATTTATTATTTTTGTTTGGTCTATATATGTATTTGTGTTGTGGTGAAATTAGGAGTCCACTAGAAATTCTAATTATATAAAATTTAATGTAAAACGGGTTTACAGGATTTTAGGGTTTTTACGTGTGCCTATAAATAGGACACTAGCGAGAGTCCTAGGGTTAGAGAAGATAGAAAGTTTGAGAGGCTAGCTGGTAGAAAAAAAGGAGACAGGTGCTGTACTCTTTCACATTCAATATAGTGGAATATTTTTTCTCACTCGTGGATGTAGGCCGGTGCGGGCCAAACCACGTAAGTCCTCGATGTTGATTATTTTTTGCTTCTTTGTGCGTGAATGTTTTGCTTCCATTTGAGTTCGAGGATTGTTGATTAAATCTCAACAAGTGACATCAGAGCTAACGTTTGACGACTCGAAACCGTGGTAAGTAATTGGAGCAAGGTATAAATAAATAAATAATTATTTAATTTACACAAAAAAAAGAATTCGATGCGGTGTTGTCTCAGACTGCTGATCAAGTTGCTACCTACCAATTTTGGAAGACATGATTTTTGAACATTAGGTTGGTATTAACCTGATTAGGAAATTGAAGGATTTTGGGAGTCTTTATCATTATTTGGGATCTTGATTGCCAAGGAATCATTGATAATTGATACTTGATTGAAGGAGTTTTAATCATGTGTGGCAACTGCTTAAATTTGACGGTTTAAGATTTTTTTGGCTGTATCGTCTCGTATCTATAACAAAATAATTCAAGGAGAAAGTGTCTCTTGAAAAACTGTCTCCTAAGATTTTTCAACGTTGCGGATTTATCAGTACGGTTGATTTTTCAGTTTCTACACTGTTAAATTGGGTTAGATAGATTGGTATTGATTGGGATTAATCGTGTGTGATCAGCAGTCAAGAGTGATCGAGTATAATCGGAGGCGATTTGAGTTATGTGGGATAAGATTTACACATAACTAGTCTTGCGACGAATTCAGATTGTGGGGAAATTATCAAACACGAAGCTAATGGCGGTAAAAAGTTCGAATTTCGTGATTGAATCTTTTAATAGTCACAATGACTTCGCTTTATGACAGTAAAAGGTGAAGAATATTTTGATGCGCGAAGGACTGATCAAGCTCTTAGAAAGAATATGAAGAGATGTGGGGCTTAGCGAATAGTGCAATACAATTGTATCTCAGCAATAGTACTCTTTGGGAAGTCATCAACGAAAGTAATTCGACCAAACTTTAGATTAAGTTGGAGAGCAAGTACAAGATCAAGACATTGAAAAATCAGTTGTCTTTAAGGAAACAACTATATTTACTTTAGATGACAGATGAAGCGAATTTCATGGAGCATTTGGATGAGTTCAACAGGTTATTGACGGAATTGAATTCTATCGACGCAAAGATTGGGGACGGGAATAAAGCAACTCTCTTGTTAGTTTCCTTACTTTCATTATTTGAGTATCTGCGGATTACAATGATGTTTGGAAAAAATACCATTGATTTAAATGAGGTTATTACTGCTCTTATATCTCATGAGATGTTGAAGAAGGAGAGTGACAGATCATTGGGGGAGGGCATCATGGTTGCATCAATCAGTGGGGAAGTCAGAGGCAGGGCTACAATAAAGGCATGGGGGGTCTAAAAAGTAAGGTCGTTTCAAGTCGAAAGGTTACAAAGTGACGTGCTACTATTGTGACAAAGAAGGTCATCTAAAGAGGATTTGTCCAAAGTACAAAGCAAATAAGGAGAAAGAACATTCATCAGAAAGTGCGGTTAGAGAAGGCTCCAACTATGAAGAATTAGATGTGCTCACAGTAACTTCAGGTATAGAAAAATCAGATTGGATATTAGATTTTGGATATTTGTTTAACATGTGTGCAGTCAGGGAATATTTTGATACGTATCAGTCATGCAATTGAGGTACTGTCAGAATGGCTAACAATTCAGTGAGCAGAGTTGTTGGTATAGGAACAATGCACTTTTGCATATCTGATGGGACTGTTTTGGTTTTGACTGAGGTTAGACCATAACTTTAAATAGTAGTAGCGGTCTGTAATACCCCGACCCTTCACATAGCAACGATATTGTCCGTTTTGAGCAAAAACTCTCACGGTTTTGTTATTTTCAGGGGGTCACCCATCATTGCATTGCTCTTGCCCAAGCATGCTTAATTGCGGAGTTCTGCTAAGGTCTCTGCCACCTGGAAAAAGATCTCGTTAAATGTAAGGGTCCAAAGTTTTTCCTTTATAGCTCAGGAACTCCCTCTCTCTTTCCAATGTGGGATATACCAGGATATCATAATCCACCCCCCTTAAGGCTGCACATCCCCGTGCAGTAGCCTGCCAGCTCCGGTAGCCTGCTAGTCCTTATCGACCCGCCCACTCAGTAGCCCGCCCACGTGCCACGCGATACGGCAGGGGCCCACACTTGGAGGTGAGGAGAACCTGGCTCTGATACTATCTGTAACACCCCGACTCTTCACATAACAACGATATTGTCCGCTTTGGGTAAAAACCCTCATGGTTGTCCTTCTCAGGGGTTCACCTATCCTTGCATTGCTCCTGCCCAAGCACGCTTAACTGCGGAATTCTGCTAGGGTCTCTATCACATAGGAAAAGGCCTCGTTGAATGTAAGAGTTCAAGATTTTTTCTTTATAACCCAGGAACTTCTCTCCCTTTCCGACATGGGATACCATGATATCACACGGTCGATGTAACGGTAGCAGTGACGTGTTTTTGTGGCGTAACGGTTGTAACGTAACGGTAGCGGTAATTGGAGTTGCGAATTTTTTTATTTTTTCAACAACTCAATAAAAAATAACTTATTTATATCTTTTTATTCTATAAATATATTTATTGGAGTTTGAAATAATTTTTGATGAATTTTGTTTACTTTCTAAACATCATTTAATATGTCTTTAACTTTTTTACCATATAATCTTGTTAAAATTAACAGTTTAATTATTTTTTATAGTAATTAATGAATTTATGTATTATAAACTCATAATGTACAATTAAAATGTCATTACATTTTTAATAACTATAAAATATTATTTATATTAAAGCACAATATTTGATCTGTAAATTAAATTTTAATTTTGAATTCACTATTTCAAAATTTACTTTGTTGTTTGAATTTTAATTTATAATTTTTTTAGGGGGCTATAAACAAGTATGGATCATGAACAATTTTCTTAAAAATAAAATACTTGAACAGCATGTTTTCTACCTACTGCTGAGCATCATAAAAAATGAATTCATAGACAGTGAATCTTCAAGAAATATGAATTTTGAATCAAACTGGTTATTTAGCTTTTAGCAAATATAAATCTTAAAAAACTCATTAAAACTGGAAGAAGTATGAACATGTTGAAGAGTCAAAAGTTAACGACGAAAAGGTAAACTAGCCGATTGTTGTGAAATTGAAGAGATTTAAGACAAATCTCACAACGCCTAAATAGTATTTGGCTTGTTGGACTACTATGAATAATTTTTTGTTGAAAATAATAGGAAACATTGGATTTGTTGATGAAAAAACGAAATTAGAAAATTTACGACCTAAAATCCTGTTACACAAGCCATAATGGCCGTAACGGCTGTAATGATGTCATTTTAGCGGTGTCTTTTCGGTTCATTTCGGCCGTTACACCACCGTTATGGCCGTTACGGAAAGTGTAATAACCGTTACTGCAGGTGTAATGACCGTTACACTTATAAATTTCTTTCACACAAAAAGATCGGCCGTAACGGGTAACGGAGGCCACTGAAATTTTTATGTAACGCTGTTACGAAACGGTAACAGCTGCTTTGTAGAACTACGGGTTAGACATGTGCCGAATTTAAAAAAGAATTTGATTTATCTAGGAATGCTGGATTTTAGAGGTTGTATGTTCTTGTCCAGAGGTGGAGTTCTTTGGGTTTCAAATGAAAAGATGAATGTATTACAGGGACAGTTGATTAACAACCTATATAGGCTCGTAAGGAGTGTTGTGACAGATGGAGCTACTGCCAAACATCAAAAGAGTAGTATAGGTAGACGACATACACAGATAAAATGTAAAGATGATCAAGGTGAATAACAGTTGCGGAAAAGCACAAGTAGCAGGCGCTTAGGTACACAGAAGCGACGAGGTAGTATATGTGCGCAGGTGAGCAATCAGATAGTGTGCAGGATTTTGCAAGATGCGAGAGCAACAATTGTTGGATGTTCACAAGAAAACTTTGATTAACAAACTAAACGACAGACGTGAAGGATATGTATACATCTCGATAGAAGGGAGTTTTCTTTGCTCTTGAATTGGTTAGTGGCGGTGATTTCTCCGATTGTATGCACAAAGGAAGAGAGGTGGGGTCACGTTCTACTACAAAGTAGCGATCTTTGTGGGGCACCCGGGTTGGGGTGTGGGCACCTCGGTGTAGTGGTGCGGGCCATGCTGTTTGGGTGTAGCAGTTCGACGACGGCAACAGTAGAATCGACATTAATATTGGTTATTTTCAAGGTGATTTGTAAAATTTAAACCAAGTTAGAAATTGTTGTGCTAGGTGTCTTGTATTCTGCATCACCCATTTATTATTTTTGTTTGGTCTATATGTATTTGGGTTGGGTTGCAATTAAGAGTCCACTAGAAATCGTAATTCTATATCATTTAATTTTAAATGGGTTTACGGGTTGTTTGGGTTTTCACAATGTGCCTATAAATAGGATACTAGTGGGAGAGCTAGAGAAGACAGAAAAATTAAAAGGCTAGCTAATAGAGAGAATAAGGGAGATGGGTGGTGTACTTTTTTACATTCAACATATTGAAATATTCTCTCTTGCTCATACATGTAGGCCGGTGTGGGCTGAATCACGTAAATCATCGGTGTTGATTATTTTCTACTTTTTTGTGCATGGGTTTTTTGCTTCCATTTGCGTTCGGGTATTGGCAATTAAATCCTGACAGATTGCTACGGTCATTTCACAAAAAGCCAGGGGCAACTAACCAACTCTAATTGAGCTGCTTTCTTTTTAGAAGTATTAGCTATACCCTTCATATTCGTAACATGTTTCATGCTAACTGTTTATGATGGTGATATAATTATCTGAGAAGAAGTATCCTATCAGTTGATAGGGTATGCTTTGAAGTTGTGAGTGAAAGTTTAACCCAAGACTGATTGCAACATCACAATTGTAGTTTCTCTATAACCATTTTGGTCGTTGGAAAGATGTATTTTATTTCCTAATATATCGTGACGGGGATAGCCCCATAAAGACATGAAGTCCACAATTTTTTTTTTTAAAGATTTACGCATAACTGTTTGAAGGGTGGGTCCATCCCAGCATTAAATAACATTTTATTTGTCGTCGTATTCTTCAGATAATTTGATGTCCGTATTACTTTAAATTTTGACATCGCCAAGTGAAGTTTTTTCTACTACTGCCTTTCTTTATCATTATTCTGTTAAAGGTCATGAACAAGATCCGAAGTTTAAATGTTTAAGATAATATGTTCTTATCAAACTTAACGGCTATTCCTCGTGTCTAGGACTATTAAGGCAACCTAAATGGGGCCATTTGAAAGATCTGCATAGAGCAATAAAGCTGTGTGAACCAGCTTTAGTATCTGGATATCCCACTGTGATTCCTCTTGGGAACTATCAAGAGGTATGATAACATCAGTTCCCTGGAAACTATTTATCATCTCTTGTGCTGATTTTGAAATGAAACTAACACTCCTTCCTTTTTACTGTTCCCATAGGCTCATGTATTCAAGTCAACTTCCGGAGCTTGTGCTGCATTTCTTGCAAACTACAACACACAATCCTTTGCAAAAGTAGCTTTTTGGAATATGCATTACAATGTGCCCCCTTGGTCCATCAGCATTCTTCCTGACTGCAAGAACACTGTTTATAACACTGCAAGGGTGAGAAAGTGACTCTTGGTTAAATTGTATTTCCTCTTTTGTATTTATGTTTGTGTGTTTCAGGATTCGTTGTTTATCTTTCCGTCTGAAAATTTGAAATAAGCAATACATTTATAATAAACTAAAATTCTGTGTACAGGTGGGAGCTCAAAGTGCACAAATGAAGATGACTCCTGTTGTTTATGATATAGGATTCTCTTGGCAATCATTCAATGAAGAGCCAGCTTCTTATTATGACGGCAATGCTTTTACAATGGTTGGGTTGGTGGAGCAGATAAATATCACCTGGGATGCTTCTGATTACCTTTGGTATATGACAGAGTTAGTCTATAATCTATTGAACTCTTCTTGGTTTTCCCTTTTCCATAAGCATTCCAGTGAAGAATTTTCCAAAGTAAAGATTGCATTGGGTTAATCTCTCCTCTGTATTATTGATATTTTTCCTTGAATTCACAGCGCTGTGATTGATTCTACTGAAGGATTTTTTACGAGTGGGAAGTATCCTGTCCTTACAGTCTTCTCTGCTGGTCATGCTTTGCATGTTTTCGTCAATGGTCAATTATCAGGTGGGCAGCATGATGTTGGATGTCATTCTCCTTTGATCTTTCTTCTACTCAAAGAGGAGACTACTTTATGGAACAGAGCAGGTTCCTGGGTGGACCACTCCTACTCGCCTATATCCTTCTAATATTTTCTGTCCCAATTTTGGCAGGAACTACCTATGGAAGTTTAGAAGACCCGAGATTAACATTTAGTGATAGTGTGAATTTGAGAGCTGGTGTGAACAAAATTGCACTGTTAAGCATTGCTGTTGGTCTCCCGGTTTGTTCTCTCTCTCTCTCTCTCTCTCTCCACACACACACGTGCACGGATGACATGCACATGCACACATTAAAAAAAGCATGACTTTCTCATTTGGCAAACACATTTCATGTTAACATAAAAATGATCATTCTATGCTTCTTTGATCCTTTTGTTATGAGATCAGAATATCGGCCCGCATTTCGAGACATGGAATGCTGGTGTTCTTGGCCCAGTTTCACTGAATGGTCTGAATGAGGGCAGGAGGGACCTATCATGGCAAAAATGGTCTTACAAGGTTTGTCTTGAGACTTTCAACAAACCTTTTATAATTGGTATGCGCCCTAAATAGTTATCTGACCTCATGCCTAATCAGATTGGTCTAAAAGGAGAAGCATTGAGTCTCCATTCTCTCAGTGGAAGCTCCTCTGTTGAGTGGATCGAAGCTTCTATGGTTGCAGAAAAGCAGCCACTGACATGGTACAAGGTGAGTTTTTAAATGCTCTGCCAATGTCTCTTTGTTTCACCTCTGGATGTAAAAAAGAAGTATATAGATTCTATATGATGCATGGGATTATGCACCAATAAGTGTCTGAAACAACTCTCCTTTTACTTGCGCTACTAGGCTGGAATTGATATTTTGTTGTCCTGCTTCCAGACTACTTTCAATGCTCCAGCTGGAGATGAACCTTTGGCTTTGGATATGAATAGCATGAGTAAAGGTCAAGTATGGATAAACGGGCAAAGCATTGGACGTTATTGGCCTGGATACAAAGCACCTGGTACTTGTGGCACCTGTAATTATGCCGGTTGGTTTGATGAGAAGAAATGCCTGCGTAATTGTGGGGAGGCTTCTCAAAGATGGTGAGTTAAAAACTAACTTGGTTACTTTATTCTTCGGGTAATGTAATAGTCATTCGACTCACCTGTAGATGATAATCTCAGGTATCATGTTCCTCGTTCATGGCTGTATCCAACAGGGAATTTTTTGGTTGTTTTCGAAGAATGGGGAGGTAACCCGAATGGCATTTCTTTGGTGAAGAGAGAAATAGATAGTGTATGTGCAGATATCTTTGAGTGGCAGCCAACTCTAACAAATTGGCAGTTGCAAGCCTCTGGTAAAGTTAGTAGGCCCCTAAGACCTAAAGCCCATCTTCAGTGTTCCCCTGGTCAAACGATGTCATCAATTAAATTTGCAAGCTTTGGAACACCCGAAGGGGTTTGTGGAAGCTTTCGTGAGGGGAGCTGTCATGCTCATCATTCTTATGATATCTTCGGAAAGGTGAACTTATATCTTGCATTAATCATGCCACCTTTTGGTTTTTGGCCTTAGTTTGCGACAACCCCTTCTTTATGTTGACAAATTAAAACAACAGTGTCCAATAATGGTTATTTAATTATTTCTATTAACTTTCTGATTTATCATTGCCTCCCAACCTGTCTAGTCAATGGAGGCAGTCAATTAAAGGCGTTTCAAAAATAGTGATTTTGTCTCATATCCAAATGCAAACTTTTTTTGTTATACATTTTGTCACTATATAAAGAACTGTGGATTTGCTTGAATCACAACTGGGACTTATTGATTGTCTTCTCACTTTTCATGAATGTGTCTCCCTCTCTACATATGTTTTGTATTTTACCCTAGCAAGATTATTTTTTTCGTGCATACATGGACATTGCACCCATTTCTCTCTATTTTAGGTGCTCAATTCGTGAATGTTTTTTCTTGCAGTACTGCATCGGGCAGCAATCATGCTCAGTACCTGTGACACCTGAGGCATTTGGAGGAGATCCATGTCCAAATGTCATGAAGAAACTTTCCGTGGAAGCCATTTGCAGCTGAAGATTTCAGAACACAGTAAAACATATAAGAAGGTCCCAGCTTAGTTCTTCTACATGCCTCGTATAAATTCTCAAATAACTTATATTCTCATTTTTTCCACATTCATTCATTCGTCGAAGATCACAGTCAACCATTTGTTTTGGCTTTTACCAGGGTGAAGTTGTAGAAATATACAACACACCTTTTGGTTCAAAGCCCATCTAAGTTCTGAAGGTTCTTGTGGAGTTGTGTATGTACATGAAGTAGCTTTTGTCCTGTCAGAGCTTGGCAAAGGTGGGAGATTCAGAGGTGCAGGGCTTACAAGCACATTGAGATGCGGTGCATGTGTCCATGTGCAAATGGATCGAGCACGGTAGTGATAGGACATGAAAAAGCTTGTGGCTTTCATTGGTTTCAGAATTTTGTTCTTTTTGTATCCATCTTTCATTGGAAGCAATTGTTTCATTGCCCATTCTTGTAAGAAGGCTTTCCATTGGTCTAAAAAAAATTAAATTAGTCAAATATTGCCTGAAATCGCAATATTTTTTGCCTCCCTTTATCAGTCTTAATGCATCGGTATCTGCATTTTAGATATTGTACTATCATAGTTTGATCATATTTTGAGGATTCATAGTTTTGTTCATAATTTTGAGAATTTGAAGAAGCCATAACTATTTGTCATTGCTTCGTTTAGCTTTATAGGCATATGATGAACTCTATTTCGATAATAAGGTCGATTACGCTTAATGGTGTGTTAATGGTGTGTTAATTAGTCAAAGTTTTTTTTTTTTTTTGTTTTCTCTTATTTTATCACTGGTTCTTTACCACTGTGTTGTTTCAGGATAGTATCTTTAGATCTGGACATGTATTAGATCGACACATGTAGAGCCAACAACACTTGAGGTTATTCAACCACCCTTGGCTTTCAATGGCCAAAGATGATTGGAGATTACAATACCATTTTAGTTAGTTGTGAAAGGAGGCGGCATTGCATGGGTTATGGTGTTCGGTTTTTATATTTTATTTTTAAGTGTTATAATAATGTCTCTCTGTATAGAGTTTTGTAACTCTCAACGTTGAACTTTAGCTTTCCTCATGTGTGGGGTTTTACTCATCTCTGTGCTGATGATTTTCTCTTCTTTTGAAGAGATATCTTGCATTCGATGCATCTTTTTATTTGATTTTATTTTGAATTCATAATGCATTTATATTTTTTTTACCTCTCTTGATTAAAAAAAAAAAGAAAAAGAATTCAACCACATGATATAGAGGCTTGCAATTTTAAGGCAGAAACCCTAATTTGGGTGTAGAACCGTGATCTAGACATCCAAATTCAAGCACTACATCTTAAATTGTGCTTAGAGAAGTTTCTTTGAGATCACTACTTTATTAGTGAATTCTTATTTCATAAATTCGGAGTTCTGTAGTCGAATCCTTGTACACAGCTACCCATATAAGGAATTGACTCGAGAACTCGAGTTCTTGAAATTTCAAACTAAAAAAAAAAAAAAAAAAAAATTTCATTAACTAAGTTTACGAGAAATTTCCGTTTCGATTACTTCGATGTCATATACCTTCTATTCAATCAAGCAAGGGGCTTGGCACCTCTCAAGAGGCTGGATTGGTCTATTTGGTTAATTTTGGATTTAAAATGGGTCTATTTTAATAATTTAAGCAGTTTATTTTATTATTATCAGTGTATAAATTATCTAAGATTTTATGTAAAAATTAAATTGATCAAATATCGTTAAATATTTAAACAAATCGTATTTTTATCACAAAAATAAGAGGTGAAGTAATCTTCACCGTTTATTCTTTTAACAAAAATACAATTTGTTCAAATATGTAATAATATTCAATTAATATGATTTTTTGAATAAATATTTTATTACAAAAATTATAAAATAATAATTCGAATTATGGAAGTGGACCCACTTTAAGCCCAAAATTGGCTGAACTGGAGAGATGGGCAGTCCATAAGCAAAAAAAAATTATTTTTTTGATTAAATTATTATATTTTTTTATCCTTTTAATTGAGACAAGCAAGGGAAATGAATTTTTTGACCAAATAATAATAAAAAATTAAAAATAATAAAAATCAGCCAAAGTATATGTTACTTATTTTCGTTTTTAATAATTTTTTTATTTTGTGATTAATGTTTATAAAAAAATTGACTTATTTTATCGAAACAATTTTAAAAAAATAAATAATTAATAATAATTAAACAATAAAGAAATCAAAAATAGACAAAATTATCACAATTTAGCCCAAAAGTGCATAGCAAATTAGCAATTGCCCATCATACTGCTTCACCACACCTCCCAAAGATTTTATTAGAGATTGCATGTTTAAAACGTTATTAGCCCCTGTTTAACATCTTTAAAAAGTTAATTTTTTTAAAAAATAATTAAGCTATAGTGTTTGATATTTAAAAAAAAACTCATTAAATTTTCTTTTGTTTCTTTTGCAAGAAAAGAGTCTATAAACACTCCAAATACTTTAATTTTTGAAATAAAATAACTATAATACCAATGGCGAGTTTAGAATTTTTATCACGTTGGGTCATTTATTTTTTTACAAGTTGAATAAAATCAAATAAAAACTCTATTAAACAGAATTATAATAAAATTGTTTATTTTAAAATTAAGTAAATTTTCCCTAATTTCATAAAACTCAACTATAATTTGTAAATTTTAGTTTGTTTAGGAGATTAACTTTAAGTAATAAGCAAAAGGACTAGTTTCCCCCCAAAATTTCTAATTTTGAATACATATTTATTTAGATTAATAGGGTCAAGAGTGAAATTCTATATAAAAAAATTTAAAAATGCATAAGATATATTTAATTAATTTTTTAAGCCCATATATAATACTTTCAATTAGAAAGTCAACTTTATTCTTAAAAAAAAAAAAAAAGAATCATACCATTGTCCCAAACACACAACTTAAAAGTAAAAAATAAAAACATAGTACATATTTTGACAAAAAGAACAAAAACAAAATTTACTTTAAACAAATTATTTCAAACAAATTAACTTTTGCTCTTTTTTTTTCAAAAAAAGTTAAATCTCTTAAAAATAAATTTTTTTAGACATCCAAGGTCTATAAGAGTAATTAAAGCTTATAAAAGCCAAATAAGATTAAAATCATAGGCGGACCAAGAGGAGACAAACGAGGGCGATCACTATTTCTAAATTTTGAAAAAACTTACAATTATAATAGTATTAGTTTAAAATATATTAAGATTATATAAATTTATCTCTCTAAATTTTTTTAAAAAAGCTAAATATTTATTTTCTTAATAACTTATAAGAACAGTTCATATTTCTTAAATTAAAATCTTAGGTTCATTCCTCACTAAAGTTCTCCCTACTTAATAATGACTTCAAAATCTCAATTTCACAATTACCGTATAATAATCACAGAAAATTCTGGTGTGAGTGCAGTTGAAACCCATTGGGTACTATAATTTGATTTAAAATGTTTATTTTTTAAGCTCTTTGAGTAAATAATTCATAAAAAAATTAAATTGATTGAACATTTATATACACATGATTGGAACACATTTATTTTATAATTTATTCTCCAGATTTTCTAATCACTTAGATTTTTTCAACACAAAACTGCTCTAATCATGGAACTACTTATATTAGTTTAATTTTATTTTTTTTACGCGAATTACTTACTTAACGGTCGTATAAATAAATGTTTCTGACCAAATTATATTGCTCCAAATGATATACTTAGCAGCTCTTATGGTGACTTGATGACAGCAGATCCAACTCCATATTGGATAGTCCTCTAGAAGAGTACTTCTCCATATTTAGGATATTACATTATTTATGTTGTATATTTATTTAATTATATAATAAAAAAATATTTTATATTTTATAATGTTAATTCACATTTACTAAATAAAATAAAAAATAAAAATAATTTATTTAATATTCATTGCATATTTTTATTTATAAAAAATATCACATAAATATCTTATATTACTTAGAAACTACCCAATAATTTTGCCTTTTGGAACTAGAATGTGTCAATTTCCGTTGACTGTCGTCGTACACCAAATCGCATCGTGGACCAAATAACGTCGTCAATCCGTTCAAACGTGAGTCACCCGCAATTGCAACCAAACACTTTTTTTTATAATATTAATAAAAATATTATTTATAAATATATAGAAAGTATTTGACAAAATTATTATTAATTATTAATTTTTTATTATTAAATTTAGTTGTAAATTATGAATTTTTTAAACACTTATAATTTATATTATAACTTATAATTATTATTTTTTATTTTAATTATAAATTATAATTTTTATTAAATACTTATAATTTTTATTATAAATTATAATTTATAAATAATTAATTTTAATAATACCAAGCAGCACATCTCATAATTAAATCATTTGTATGAAGAAAAAAATCTTTTAATTCTACCTACTTTTAGTTTGTAACTGAAACGTGTATACATTATAGTTATACACATTTCAGATTAGAAAAGTTTTTGAAATTAATAAAACTAATAGATTATACATTATAATTTAAAACAAAAATTTTGAAATTGTGAATATTTAATAACGATTATAACTTGTAACTAAAATAGAAAAAAAATAGTTAAAATTTATAACAAAAATTACAATTTATAATTAAAATTAATAATAAAAAAAAACTAAAAAATACGCCAAAAAAATTGGTCAAACACCCCCTGAAAAGCTTTTAACGACTTAAGTCACTCTTTTTTTCGTATTAGGCAAAATAATTGGTTGGAGCGGGGGTGGGGGGCACGTGCCTTCTCAGTGTTGGGTATCTAAAATCTAATTTATTAAAAAATTATAAACTTAAATACACCCTTTTAAATTTATATTAGTGCCCCTCTGAACTATCAAAATTATGAAAGGATTTACTATTTTTAATTCTTAAATAAAAAATATAAATTAAGAGCCTTAAAATATTAATTTTTAAAAAATTAGCACAATCATTTTTGAATATTTTGATTTGGTTATATTTGATTCATGCGTGTATATTCAATTAATTAAAAGTAAAAGTTTATTCTATTTAATTAAAATTATTATTTTTAACTTTTTAACTAAAGTTAAAGGTTTTGATTTATCTTAACTAAAAGGGTAAAGATTCTAAAGTCTTTATGATTTGAGATGTTTTTTATTTCAATGACAAATATAATTGTTTCATTCTAAAAAAATAGACGACAATTAATTCTAAAAATTTTGTTTTAAAATGGATTTTTTAACTTTAAATTAAATAAGAAAAAACTTATTTGCTTAAAAAGTGCCTACAAAATAGTGCCTTTAATCTAGTTCTAAGTTGAGAAAAATCGACAATGAGTTCTTTTTTTAAAATTAACCAATTTAACTAAAGAAGTAAAAGACTTAATTTGCCAATCAAACCTCAATTTTGGATTGAAGTTTCATTGATACTAAAAACAACAGCTACTACAAAAACTGATATATCTATACCATATAATATAAGAACCAGCAAGTCGCTTCACTATTTATTTAGTAGATTATTTTTTTTTAATTTACTTTTTCTGTTCATTTTTTTTTTTATATTAGAATGAGTATTAATTGTTTTAACATTTTTTTATTTTAAATTCAAATTGACACTTCACTACATTGACGCTTCACTACAAACGTACATGGTACACCGCACAAATTGTAGCACTAGTAACAATAGAAAGATCGGTATTTGTAATTAAATCAGATGTAATTGTAATAATAAAAAATAATAATAAATGCATTAATTGTCAAATTTTACCCGTCATATGGACCTTAACCTTATCCACCATTTTCATGTGGAAACGACAAAATACACAAATTTCTTTGACCAAGCGAAGTGACTTTGTGATGTCCACAAAAACTTAAGTACGTTTGGATGTTTTGAATATCATGCTTTTTACCTTTTTTACTTCTTTTTTTTTTTGAAAAAGAGAAAAAAAACACTAAATTATTTAGAGTAATGTGCTTTTTTGACTTCTAGAATAGTTTGAGATGTTTTATTGTTGTTGAAATTAATAATATATCCCTGTGTTTTTACTTATTTTAAGGTTGTTTGGTTAGTAGCTTCTTTACTTTTTGAAAAGAAGATTGATCTTCTTTGTTGAGTGCATTATTATTGTCTTTGGTATAGTAAAAAAAAATATTATTTAAGATATGAATAGACTTTTTTTTGGAAAAAGAAGAGAAAAAATCTAAGTAAGTTTTTTACTATACCAAATGGTGTAGCTTTAAAATGAAAATTTTAATTTTCTTTTTTAAAAAAGAAATTTTTAGAGAACCCAAACAAGTTCTTAGTTTGGGATAAAAGTTTGAATTTTGCTTCTCTTTATTTACTTTATATTTTTATTTCTTAATTAAAATCATATATTTTTTCAATTTGTCTTGATGATGTTTTAATGGGAGGAAATAAAAAAGATTTTTTTTATAAAAAAAGAAGAGAATTGACTAAAAATAAAAAATATAATTTATTAACTTCTTTTAATTTATTTTTATCATTTTAGATTTTTTATATCTTGATAAAAATTATTTTTTCAATCATGCCTGATGAGAAAAATTAAAAGAAAAATAACCAAAACATGAAAATAAAAATTAAATATAAGTGCAGCATAACAACACCCAACATATAAATGCATACACCTCAATATGAAATATTCATCTTTATTGGAGTTTTTTTTATACCAACAATCAATAACTATCGGTTGAAAACTTCAAACTCAATTTTTGGTAGCTCACCCCACAAAAACATGTAAAAAAATTAAAATTAAATAAAATAACATATAATGAGGATGTTTGTTTAACATAAATTTTTAGACTTTAGTTTATAGTTAAGCAAGAATTTAAGAATATTTAAACAAATCTATTTATAATTTTTTTACTTATAACTTATAATTCTAAATCAACAATCACATATTCTACTATTTAAGTTATAAATTTATAATTTTAACAAATATTTATAATTTTTGCTTAAAACTATAATTTTATTTTTTTGACTATAATATATAGGTTTAAAAGTTCATGTACCAGAAACACCCTAATAGTAGTGTTTGATATTGTAGAAACTAATAAGGGTGTTCAGTATTGCTGAAACTAGTAATTTATAGATTGTAATTTGTAACAAAAATTGTGAGTGTTTGGTAAAAATTATAACTGTACTTAAAATAAAAGAAAAAATAATTATAACTTGTAACAGAAGTTGTAGGCGTTTGAAAAAAATTATAACTTATAACTAAAATTAGTAGTAAAAAGTTAAAAGTTATTAGCAGTAATTTTGTTAAACACTCTAAATAAATTATATGTTGTAACTTATAGTTTAATTAATGAGTATTTAAAAAATATGTTAGATTGTAAATTTATAACTAAAGCTATTTATTTATATAAAAAAAGTAATTAAACGTATAACAAAAATTATATATATTCAAAAAATAATAATATTTTATTTCTAAAATTATTAGCTAAAAACTAAAAACTAATAACCACTGAGTATTTGACAAAACTAATACTACTAAACTTTTAACTTTATATTAAAATTATTAATTTTAATTATAAATTTTAAATATTTTCAAGCACAAATAACTTTGTAGAACTTGTAATTACATTTTTTAAACAACACCAATGTGCAAATAAGCAGTTATCTCAACTTTTCATTTGGCTGTCACTGAAAACAAAAACAGCCCTGTCAGTGCAGCCTTGAAAAAAAAATAAACCAATTTCAATATCATTTGTAAGAGAGAGAACATTAGAACCTTCAAAGCATCAAGAAGACGAAGGAGAGGAGGAAATCTCCAAAACAGAACACCTCCTAAAAAGGGGAGTATAGAAAAACAAACACATCTATTATTTTGGATCTTATTTTATTTGCTTATCTGCTACCTCAAAAAGTGTCAATATTCTGCAAATGACGCGTTTTGATGGAGGCGAATACTACTCTTCCCTCTCTCACTTTCCTTTCATCTTATCCACCGTCTCTCCATTGGACTACCACTTGAAACTACCAGAACCCATGTTCTCCCTCCTCCTCTTCCTCCTCCTTAGTTTCTCTGTCTTCGTTCTCATCTTCTTTCTGCAGAGAAGGCTCAAGAGAAGAACAGAGCAACAAAGTTCGAACTCAATCATCAAGTGTTCTCTCTCGAGATTGGTGAATAAAACTGCACATTCCAACGAATCGAACCTGACCCATTTCACCCATTCGCTTCTTGTCGATATCTTCCCCTCCAATCCCTCGAAATGGGCTTCTCTGTTCAGTGGTGAGGAGGTCTGTGACGATCTGGTTCGAGAAGGTTCGGGTTTGGAAGGGGGAAGCGTTGATTCGGGAGCGGAGGATTGTGTGAAGAAGAAAAGGAAGAAGAGGGGGAAGAAGAAGCGACCCGATTCACCAAATTCGAACGCCAAAGACGTCGGCGGCGAAGAAAGACGTGTTGAAGAGGAAGGTTTGGGAACGAAGGGGAAGCAGGAGTTGGTGTGTTTATATCCATTTACGTCGTCGTCGAGTGCGACGCAGAGGAAGATCAAGCAACAGTATGATCAGCTTGTTAAGTCCCATAAATCCAATGGCTTGACTCTGGCTCAGGTATTTTTTTAATTTCCTAAACCCAATCTCATGTTTTTGTTTCATGTCTCTGTTTTATCTGTTGCTGGTTCAAGATTGTTAGCAATGGTCTTCACTATTTGCTAAAGAAATTTTTTCTTAAAAAATGAACTTATTTTCTTGCTTGTTATTGGTCAATGTTTGTTTAGTTTTAATCTCATGCTTTTGTTTCATGTCTCTGTTTTATCTGTTTCTGGTTCAGGATAGTTACCAATTGTCTTCTTTATTTGCTAAAGAATTCATCAAAAAAAAAAAAGCAGAACTTATTTCTTTTTTTTTATTCATTAATGGTTGTTTAGTTTTGTGTTGTAACTATGTATAATTGGTATCTGATGCATTGGTTTTTTGTATTCACCTGCCTTTGTAATATTTCTTTGCTGTGCTTTGCTGCAAAATTTAGGTAGAAGTCCTTTGTAGATATTCCTTAGCAAAAAAATATAGTTTGTTGGTTTAAATGTTTGGTCATCTTATTAGTAAGTATTCTTCTGTCCTTTCAAACAATATGTGCATGCCATATCAATTTTATTTTCAGGATGAAGGAATTCTCTCTATAAGGAATTCCTGGGCTTAGTAACTGAAGGATTTATTCTTTGCCCTTCCCCCTCCAAAGTGGAGATGCTTCCTGGCCCACCGCATATCTTTAAGTGTTTATTGAAGCTAGAGTTCTTCATAAATACATTAATCGTGTTTCGAGATGAGAGATTGCTGAAGTGTATGGTCCGGGAAGTTTTGCACAATTCATTCTCTAGGAGATGTGAGGACTGAAGGATTTCTGGCTTTTGTTTCTAATTCAAGGGTCTAATGTTGACCTCTATATCAGCTGTGTAAACCCCACCAAAGGTTTACCTAAATTATTTTCCAACGCTGTTTCAACTTCTTTAGGTGATGCAACACCTAGAGTGATAAGAAGAGGGAAGAAAAGCAGTGTGAAAGAGTCACAACCCTAACATACGGCCGCAACCTTAAATTCAAATTCTTATTCAAACTCTGACGATTACAATGTCAAGCGCCTTATTAGTAATAAAAAATATCGTAATCAAAACTTATTTAAATCTCTAATAAATAAAGAAACATAATACTACAGGAAAATTGAATATAAAATAATAAAGCACACTAGTAATAAGTTTGAAAATTGATCATTTATGCCCTCTACAATCCGCGTCATTTTCCTGCACTGAGAACAAGAACTCGACTTTGAGTTTGTCTTGAATATTGAACTCTATTATGCCAAATAATCAAATATTACGAATATACCAATTGTTTTAGTTTCTTTCTATTTCAACTAATCTTGGACGTGAGACTGTTGACAAGATCCACAAAACACGATTTGATAATCCAAATGGAATCTTTAACACCAAAAAAATCAATTTGTTTTGGCTTACAAAAATCTTATGTTGGTGGTTAATCAATAGAATGCGTCAAGTTGAGTATAACCTTGTGTTCAAGGGACTCTTAATTTGATGAATCCTTTTTCGGCATGGAAATTTCTTGTTATTCAATTACTGAAGGAGAAATATAATCATTTAACTCATGAGATGAACTGAGAGCTAACTTGCCTTGTTCAACAATGTGGCAATGTTGTTGGGTAAAGCATTGAGGAGGGAATCTCATGAGTTAGCACCCCACCTTGTTTTGGAATTGCAGGTTTCAATAAAATAATTTTCTAACAATATTTAAATTTGATGGTGTTATCTTTCCTATTATAAATGGCATTAAATTCATTCATGAGTGGATGACTAAATAACACGTGCAAAATATTTACGATGGTGTTATCTTTCTTATTATTAGTAGCACTAAATTCATCCATTTATGGATGGTTAAGTAAACTCATGCAAAATATATATATATATACACGCACACACACAAAAATGTGAAGGACGCCACACTAAATCTCATTAGAAAAATCAATCATCTAAATATGAATCAAACACCTTTAGGAGACTAAAAGATGAGTGTTATCATCCCAAAATAATTAATAGGGTTGCAGGTATGGTTTAGGCTAAGATTTCATCTTTGTGGCGCTTAATATAGATATTGCATTCATTGGATATATTCCATCGATGGCAATTTTACAAACTTTGTTGGCGTACCTAAGAAATGTATTGGACCAAGGGTGTGGAAGGTATATA
>JAOTRH010000016.1:2551009-2569850 GCA_034768845.1 Heliamphora exappendiculata | reverse complement strand
ATATATTGGTGTGTTTTTCCTATTTTTACTGGGTTTTATTTTTGGTGGGCTGAGTTGATTGGCTAGTTAGTAGGTAATGGGCTCGCGTGGGCTTAGGTGGAATCCTAATGAAATGGGCTAGATTAAAGGTTATTAGGCTGGGTTAGTTTGTTAGAAATAGGAATATAGATCGAGTAAGAAGATCGGTCGAGCATGGCAAGTTTTAAGATTTCAGGCAAAAAGAACGTGTTTTTATTAGTTAGATCGAAGATGGTTTTTGCGTGACCTACTGATGATGTAGCCGTTGATTAGCTAGAGAGTCATTATTCAATTTGGAACCTAGACATAAGCCCATGGGCTCGACGCGAGTCAATAAGTTCTTTTGGTCCAATAGTGTTGTCAGTACCTATTTAATTTATTAAGAGTTATTTATGAACCATTTAATTTATTATTTAAGATATTTTATTATTTCGTTTTATGTTAGGGTTAGTTTATAAATAAGATGGTTATTCATGTAGTCATCAACTTTGAATTAATAATATTGAGTGTATTTGAGAATTTGGGTTGCGACCCTTGTGTGTTCCTTCTCTTTCCTTCTCTTTCTTTGGGTTCGGCATTAATTGGTATTAGAGTTTAGGCTCGAGATTCCACATCTCTCTTTTCTACTTCAACACAGCCCTAGTCGAGCCCTCAACCCTTCTTGTCATCGTCACTCCACTTTGCTACCAACTCCCTCGATTATATGATCAGACTTATCTTGACCTGTAAAAAAACCCTAGCCGACTTCTCAACAATTAAAACCATCGCGACATCACTCACAATCCTTCGCCAGCATGGCCAACTAGTGTGGCGCCACCATTCCTCGCCATCAACTGGCTTCGTGCCACCAACTACCACTGCTATCACCATCACTAGCCACCAGTTTTTCCTAAGTCGGCATAGTTTTAAAAAGAGGCTGTTACGTAACGGTTTCAGTGGCCTCCATTACCCGTTAGGCCAATTTTTCAGTGTGAAAGAAATTCACAAGTGTAACGGCTGTTACACCACCGTTACGGCTGAAACGGACCAAAACGACACCGCTACGGCCGTTACAGCACCGCTACAGCCGTTACGACTTGTGTAATAGGATTTTAGATCATGAATTTTCTGATTTCGTTTTTTAATCAACAGATCTCACGTTTTCTATTATTTTCAATCTAAAATTATTCATAATAGTCAAACAAGCCAAATACTATTTGGGCATTGTGAGATTTGTCTCAAATTTCTTCAATTTCATAACAATCAGGTAATTTTGCTTTTCGTTGTTAACTTTCGACTCTTTAACATGTTTAGTCTTCTTCCAGTTTTGATGAGTTCTTTAAGATTAAATATTTGTTGAAAGCTAAATAACCTATTTGATTCAAGATCCATATTTCTAGAAGTTTCACTGTCTATAAATTCGAATTTTTGTGATGCTGTAGGTAGAAAATATGATGTTCAAGTATTTTGTATTTAAAAAAAATTGTTTAAGATCCATGCTTGTTTACAATTCTTCTCAAAAAAAATTAGACCTATACAAATTAAAATTCAAATAATAATATAAATTTTGAAATAGTGAATTCAAAATTAAAATTTAATTAACAAATCAAATATTGTGCTTTAATATATACAATACTTTAGAATTATTAAAAATTTAATGACATTTTAGTTGTGCATTATGAATTTATAATATATAAATTCATTAATTACTGCCAAAAAATAATTAAATTATTAATTTTAACTAGATTATATAGCAAAAAAATTAAAACATATATTGAATCATGTTTAGAAAGTAAACAAAATTCATCAAGAATTATTTTAAACTTCAATAAATATATTTATGGAATAAAAAGATGTAAATCAATTATTTTTTATTGAGTTGTGCAAAAAATAAAAAAATTCACGGCTGGTACCACTACTGTTATGCAACGGCCGTTACGCCCCAACACTGTGCCACCGCTACCATTACCATTACGTCGACCGCTACCGCTATTTAAAGCTATGCAATTCGGTATCTCTCACCTACACCATCGACCCAAATCTCGTCAACATCATTTTACGTCACAAGATCCATAAAACTCAGTCGCTGAAACCCTAGGTCTTCTTGTCTACCTCCTTCCTCCTTGACGAACCCCTAGTCCTTCGTCAACCCTCACCCTTTGCCCCTTATAGACAACTTGGTCTATCTGACTGTCACCTCTTTGTTTAAATGTTCTTATATACGGTTTATCTATCATTTGTTTGGTTTTCTATTTACAAGGTTCAAGGACAATGAAAAACTATAGAAAAGCTTTCTACTTTTACGACAGCTTCTCTCGATCTCCATTCTCTTCTTTGCTTCATCTTTAAAAAGTTTAAAAAGGTTTCTGGTAATTTTATGTTAGCCCCACCTAAGATAAATTCCTGGATCTGCCCCTTGTTCATGATTTGAAAATGCTGTAAGAAATGATATGTCACAACAATTATTTTTATACATGCCGAAGTTATGGAAAAGAAACTATCTTTTACATTTTCACCTAATTTATTCTATTTTATGGAAATAATACAAATAAAGATATCCTTGTTCATAATAGAAATTACAAGCATTGGATTTCTACCAACAAACGAAAAAGAAACAATCTAAAACAACAAAATGATAAATAGAATTAAGGTTCTAGACAGGATCTCTTTCCCTAGATATACCTGAAAAAAGGATTCGCGCACTGGGGACCAAAGTGTCTCTTTCTCGCACCTTTCTTTAGCTTGTTCCTGTTCGTCTATTCGGAACAGGGTAGGCCCAAATAGACAACAAGTGGTAGCAACCGATGCTTTGATCATTTAGTCGCCTCCTTGCTGCCAGTCCATGCTTGCTGTCATGCTGACAACAGCTGGGGTTTCAATCATTTTTACCTAGTATTGGATTTGAATTTCAAAATGGCCTATCACATCCAACCTCAACACCTTACAACACCTTAGAAGTGTGCTATGTTTTTAGTCCCAGCCACCTTGTAGAGCTGCTATGCACACCTTACCCTTTAGAACAGTGTCCATCTTCCTCTGGTGGTCTTGTAGATTCGATTGAAGTGCCACTAGTTTGTGAAATGTAATCGTTGCACCAATGCACCTGAAACACTTCACGGCTTTCTATTTAATTCAGTCTAAGCTTTGCTGTTTGATCACAAATATGTAGTGCATGTGATGGTTTCTTTCTTTTTGGATTTGGGTTTGGAAGTCGGGACCACTGAAGGTTAGGAACTCTAGCAGAATGCTTATTTTTCATGTCTTCCCCAATTATTTTGCAACATAAAATAGGCTACTACTGTATATGCAAAACTGTCTTCAAATTTTTCTTAACAATAAAAGAATCAATGAATGAAAGTGGATGAAATGGAATCATTCAAAGATATATGGGGGCCCTCCCCGATTGTTTCTTTGTTTGGTCATTGTTATTATGTGACCTTTATTTATGATCATTCTCAATGCACATGATGCATACAAGGAATATAACTGGTGCAAGTATGCTTAGAGAGTTCACAAACTACACACTGAAATTTATTATTCTTACAAGCTTTAATTAAGGAAGAAAATAACAAACACAAATACGAAAAATTAAAGGGCGTGCCATAGGTTTAAAATTTGAAGTGAAATGGTGAAAAACATCCTTCAGCTGAGGAGCTCTGTATTTTCTTCTTAGTTCTTACAGCATGGCATAGATACCCATCTTTCATCATCACATATACATGTAGTTGGAACGTAGAAGGCATCATCTGGAGATGTTCTGGAAACTGGTGTCTCTGGCTATGATACCAAAATGTTCTCACTTGGTTTTGTATTTTCTTATATTCATATGTACCAATGCCCTACTGCATCTGTTATTGAGAAATGAATAATGGAACGCTTGAAATAGAAGATTTTATTGAAGCAATACTTCAAATTACAATTTTATAATTTTTTCATGTTTTGATAATGCAGGTCGGACAATTTGTTAATTGCTTGATTGAAGCAAGAACTGAGCTACAACACAAGTATGTCATGCAATTTCTTCCAAGTAGTTGATTATATTGTCTTCCTTTGCATGAACTTCTTGGTTAGGTTAACTTCTCCCCCATGTGATTAGATTTTCCAATCTTTCAAACCATGGATAACTTTTATATATTCTTTATATATCATATACATGTTTGCTATTAAACAGTGTGAGATCTCTCCATAAGTGATGCAACTTTAGCTAACTGGGCGGCATGCTTAGTTTTTCTTTGCTATTTTTATCCCCAGAGTTCGTTCCCTTTTTTTTTCTCTAATTTCCCTGGAGACCCTTCCGAAATCCTCGTTTCTAATTTTTATGGTAATCTCGGCTTGAGTAACCATTGTTCCCTGACCCATTCACCATTGATTATTTTTTTATTTTCCAAACAGATCTGAGGTAATCCAGCGAAAGTTCACAATAACTAAGGCTCTACTATTTAAGGCAGACAGGTCTTCATTTGACCGCCTCCGTCAACAGGTTGGTAACCATACTTCTTTCTAGAACTTTAGCCCATTGATGGTAGTAGTTTTTAGTGTCTTTTGGATATCCAGATGTAAATTAATTATTCTCTTTCTGCAGATATACAAGTTAGAATTAGAACAAAAGAGATTAGAGGAGGATGCATTTGTATATAACTGGCTCCAGCAACAGCTTAAGCACTCGCCAGCATATAAGAAGGTACTACTTGCAAATACCCAATTCAAACCATCTCATAAGAGGCTATTTAACTTGGGAAGGAGAAAAAAATGAAAAACAAAAGACAAAAAAGAGAGGAGATAATAGGATTTAAACATAGGTTTGACTAGTCAGGCCTTGAATGTGCTTTTCTTCCTAGGATTTAAGGAATTGCTGTTTGCAAGAGTTCATATCATTTACTGCAAGGATTAATATGCAAATGAACGATAGTCATATGACATGGTTCTCTCACAAGCCTGTTTGATGGAATCCTTCAAAAGCTACGTATCGTTCATAGTGGACAACACTGGTGCAGAAAAGCACAATTGTCATGTAAGCATAATTGTCGAATCGTAAATCAAAATCCTCATTTTCTGAATCGAGAATCATATGTTTCATCATGAACTACAAAAATGACGTTTAAACATTTTGTGTGTATAAAATAAAATAGATAAATTGATATTAACACAAATTACGTAATAAGAACATGATTTCGTAATCTCATTCGAATGATATTTATCCTTGTTACAATAGATTTTAGCTCAAATTCAATTAACCAGAAAATTCTTTTAAAATCATTATATATTCTCTTTTAGAATTTAAAAAATAAATTAAGAACTCTAAAAAAGAATAGAATAAGAGATGAGAACACTTTAAAACATGTTTTGTATGTTTATTGCTAATAAAAAAAGTTTACAAAAAATGTTGTGAAACCGTTGAGTCTAATGATGAAACTCATATCATATTAGCATATGTTTTGTCCACTAAAATAAAAATAAATACTTTATCGAAAGTGATATTTTCATCTTATATATTTTAAAAAGATATATTTTGACATTTGTTACCTAAAAGAGAAATAAAAAAGAGTTAAGAATTTATCGGATCTGTTTGGTTCTTAATAAAAACTCTAATCACTAAGTGAGTAACAAATTATGCGTATTTATTTACTATATTTATAATAAGCACACTAAGTTGCATTAAGATATTTTAAAAAAAAAGTGATAAATAGGGAGTTCGAAATTTGTTATATTTAATAATTTTAAAAATTACATAAATTGCAAATAGTGAATTGACTTGTGAATCGTAAAATTTATCACAATTCTATCATAAAATAGATTCACTTATTGATTCATATCAATTAATGTATGAATAGTGAACTAAATCTTAATCCTAAATTGTAAAATTATAATAACTATACATCTAAGTTAAAATTGAATTAAATTGAATGAAATGGCGCGTGAACTAAAAGGATGACTAACACGTCTAGTACCCACTAAAAAAATTTAGCAACCCCTTTGCCGCGTGTTCTGTCTTGAAATAATTCATAGGAATGTCAATTTCCCGTATTCTAAAATGACAATATAATAATTTCAAAAACTTTGCTCATTGCCTTATTTTAGTGGGAGGGATAGTTTACAAAAAGAAAAAAATGGAAATTTTGAAGTGGAATGTCTTATTTGTATCTCCTTTCATATTCTATCCAAATGTTTTTTTTTTCTCTTTTCTTTAGTAGTTATTCAGACCAGAATTTGGACATTGAATGGAGTTTTTGGTCATATCTAAACAAAAAATTGGGTCCGGTCTAGGATAATGACTTATTTACTTATTTAATTTTGTTTATTTTTGTCTTTAATGAACTTTTTTCATCGTTTAGTCAAATTACTATACTTTTCGGATTTCGCTTATCAAGACAAAACATGAAAAGTAAGTTTTTTGTATCAAAATATGAAAGAAGTTCAAAAAATACAAAAAATAAGACAAAATAAGTCAGATTTATGTGTTTATTTTTGTATTTAGTGAACTTTTTCATTTTTTGATCAAAAATCTTACTTTTTTGGTTTCTCTCATCAAAGACAATTTGAAAAACTAAAATGTTTTGACCAAATTTTTTTTTTAAAAAGGTCTGGAAACGAAAAAAATAACAAAAAAAAAAACACAAATGAGCAGAAACAAGCCCCTCTATATGAACTCTACCCCTCCCCCCCTTCCCTTCTCTCTCTCTCTGACTCTCTTTATATTGAAGATGCTTGAAATTGGTGTGTGCATGGAGTTGCAAGCCAAATCCAGTGAGCAGACAGAAACCGCAGATGCTGAGTTTGCAGATATTTCGTTCGAAGAACTATTAGCACAGGAAAAGAAGGATTCTTTCTGGTTGGTTTCTTTAGTTGAATCCTATGTTCAAAGCCGTCGTACTTGTTGCTGCATATGAACAACTAACCTTATATGTTCTTCCATGTGCAGGCAGAAAAGGGGGAAACCTAGAAGATGCTCTGGTTGATGACAAGTCTTATCTGCTAACCTTAGTCATGGGATTTCACTAAGTATAAAAAATGTACATCCAATGCCCACAATCACGCACTATTGCAGGGATTTTTTTCCGATGCCTGTGCTTCTGTGGCTTGCTTGGGTTGCTTTTAAAGGGCAATACCGCACATCACTTATTGTTTTCTTTTTAGATTTTCCAAGGGGAATGCGAATACAATTCTACATGCGGTGAACTTGAATATGTATCTCATTCTCATCTTTTCCTATATATTATTGGGCTAGCTAACGACAGGATACCTTTTTTTTTTTCCCTCTCATTATTTGGTTAATTTTTGGATTGCTGAATGTCTATCTCAGATGTAGGATTACTGAAAATACGATAATTTCCACTGTTAAACTGAATGTTAGATCCCCTTTTCAAAATCTCCAATTACCCCAACCCAAGGAGGGGCAAATCGAAAACTTATCCCCTTTTCCCGCTTTTCATCCCTCTCACCGGCCAGAGCGTGTCAAACTGAATATTATATAGTGTTCACTGTCCACTAGTTCCTTTCAAACAGCCTAGCCCTCTTTCTTAAATTTAGCCTTTCAACCAGCTAGCCCTATTTCTCAAATGGAGCTTCTAAGTTCACCAACTTTATACGACAAAGAAATGAGGAATCTGTCTCTTTTTTATCAATACAATTCATATCATTTAAATTCTTTTTATTTTTTGAATTATAAATGCAGAATCTTTCTAAAAAAATTTGTCTATTTCAATTCAAGGTGAACATGTTTATTTTAGATAGCTTTCTTATGCGTATTCAACTAGTGAGGCATGGATCACAGTTAAGAATTTTTAAGGAGATAAAAAGAAAGAAAAATAATAATTTATACACAGACAACTAATTACAAAAATTACAGAAATTTAATCATGGCCATCCATTTTTTATTAAAATTGATAAATATTGTAAATTTTAATACAAATAAATTATTAGAATTATGTGATTAGTCTATAATTGGTTGTTCGTGGGTGTAGTATTATTGAAAGGAAAAAATGTGCCAATGCCAACAAATCCATGAGAGATTACTTGTAAAATGGCTCCCATTAGGTCTTATATTAGTTATGGAATTAGAAAGAAATGGCAAAAACAAAAAAAAGTTAGATTCAGAGGGAGAAGAAAAGAAGCATCGAAACAGAAATATCATTTGATTCATCGATCCTTAAAAGAGAAAATAAGTAAAGTTCATTTGTTGAATGATATTCATGGAAAGCACCTACCCGCCTTCACTGAGTCATTCAACACCTTAAAGCACACTTCATTAATACTACTGCACTTACATTGATTCAGCATATTCATGAAAAATCATAACTAAACCTCTAGGGGCAAACTACCAAAAGCACACTTCATTACTATTGATGCCGATGTAAAGAAATTCTTTTTTAATTGGGAAAAAAAAAAGATAAGATAGCATACAAGCCAAATCCTACACTAACATCATCAAGATTCAAGGAAAAAACAGGTTTTTGTGTGGTTAGGAAAATTTCCAGGCCAAAGCCATTATCCAAGAGAGCGAAGATGTTTCATTCAGTTTCCTGATTTCAGGTGTCAACTACAGCTAGACCCGTCATGCCCTCATTCATACCTGAACACTGAGCCGCCCTATCTTTCCCCAGCATCTTTTGCCTCAGTCGATCTTCACAGAGGAGTAGATCTTCCGCACAAACCAGAAGCAAGCATAAAAGCCAATTGTACCCGTCAAGACAAAAAAGGCATACGAGACAATTAACATGTAGCCGAAGTATAGGATTCCTGAAACAAACTTTGTGATCTCCAATTTAGTGAAGAAGTAGAAGGCCGAGTAAAGGAAAAGGTACAAAGCAGAGGAACCAGCCGTCAGGTAGGCCCTCCACCACCAGTGGTAGTCCTCACTGCACAGTTGGAAATAGCAGAGCACAATCGTTATCTCAGCACATGTGATTAGAAGGATAACGAACACTATGAAAAGGAAACCGAAGATGTAATAGAACTGGTTCAGCCATATGGATGTCAGGATGAAGAATAGCTCAATGAAAACAGCCCCAAATGGAAGAATGCCTCCAATCAGTATAGAGAAGAGCGGTTTCATGTACCATGCCTGCTCCGGTATCTGCCTCGGGATTTTGTTTGTTTTCACTGGGTCTTCAATGGCTGGTTTTTTAAAACCCAAGTAACTGCCCACAAACACCAAGGGTACAGATATGCCAAACCATAAGCACACAAGAGCAAACATAGTCCCAAATGGCACGGCTCCAGAAGATTTCTCCTCCCAAATTAAGCCGTTGAGCACAAAGAAGACCGCAAAAAGAATACCAGGAAACATAAAAGCAGTTTTTAAAGTATTCCTTTTCCACTCGTTGCCTTTGAACATTTTGTAAAGACGTGCTGAAGAGTAACCAGCAAATAAGCCCATGAATACCCATAAGAGAACCATGGCAGTCATAAGCCCACCTCGGTTGGAAGGTGATAAGAAACCAAGCACTGCAAATATCATGGTTACGAGAGTCATCACAAATACCTGCACTCCAGTCCCAACATAGACGCAGAGTAAACCAGAATTAATTGGCGCCCTAAAAACATCTCCATGGAGAAGTTTCCATCCTGTTTCTTCTTGAGCCTCATCCTGTGTTTCCAATTGATTATAATTTGCAATATCTCTGTACAGAGTTCTCATCATAATCATGGCAACCATGCCAGAAAGGAAGAGGACAATCATCACAGAGTTTATGATGGAGAACCAGTGTATTTGGTCATCATAAATGAGAAGGTAAGTGTCCCAACGTGATGCCCATTTGACGTCACTTTCCTAGAGGGGGAAATGTAATTAATAAGGTGGAAGCCATTAAACGATTATTGAAAAACTCTGGGAGGACAAGTCTGAGGAAAAAATAAAAGAGTACCTTGAAAGAAACATCATAGGTAAAAACAACCTCCTTATCTGTATCAATTTCCTGTGGAACAGTGCTACCTTGAATTACAATTTTGGTGTTCTGGTTGCATGTTGTCAACTGAGGATTCTTCTCATTCCCGTCCTTGTACTCATGATTAATACTGCTCAAACAAGTACAAAGATTATAATGAAATAAAAGAAACACAATTGAGAAGCCGCAGAAACTCAGAAAGTAAGCCTGTTTGAAAGAAAACCTTGCTCCTACAGAATCGTGGACATCAGCGCAACATACAGGGTAAGGGGGCATTAACTTCTATGCAATGCAAAAATCATGTATAAGGCATGGGATAAATTAATTAAAAAAATAGCTGTGTGATTGTTGACTCCCAACAGAGAATCCCCAAAAGTTGGAAATGTAATCCAAGTATGTTCGCAAATAGATGGGGGATGGAAATGATGCAATTTGCAGGGAGAGTTCTCCAAGTTGGAGGTCTGAGGTCAAATATTTTTATTTTGGCAAGTGGTAGGAGTTCCCATGGAAAGGCATTTGGAAGGTATGAGCGCGGCGAGTGTGGCTTTATTAGCTTCGAGAGCATCTCATGATAAGATCCTCAGTTCCTCACTATAGACATCTTAATTAGCAGGCATCATATTCTGAATAATTGGTGTTTGCATGCACAAGCAGGATGGGGAGTCTATCTCATCTGCTAATTCATGGTGAGGTTGCTAGATAGTTGTGGGGATTGGTATTAGTGGTGTTTCGAGTTAGTTGGGTCTTTGACGGACGGATGGTGCGGTGTGCATTCTCTTTTGATGGCACGGAGAGGAAGTAGGGAGGCACAGAAGAAAGGCGTGGGTTCTAGCTTCCTTATGTTTGATGTAGCCGATTTGGAGGGAGCACAACAGGAGTTCTTCTAATGGGTGGGGACATTTGTGTATAAGTTGAAGAGTACATTTTTACCATTTTGCATAATTGCTCGTCTAAGGGAGAAGTGTTTCCATTGAATAACTTTGTTGATCTTGTAAATGCATGTCCTTGTAATGATTGGTATAATTTGCTGTAGGCTGCTTTGGCATTTGTGGGGTTTTCCCCTTTTTCTTTGGTGGCATTGCCTTTTTGCGCCTATTAATACAAATTACTCAGCTTATCAAAAATGTTGGGAAAAATTCATCTACGGAAACTTGTGGCAAACTAAAATCAAACAACAACAACAACAACAACAAAAACCAGCACACACGAGATAATTCTTCCCGCAGAAAATGAAGTTCATATATGGTCATCTATTTTGCAAGAAAAAAAAATGGCAAGGCAGTAATACCGCAGTATTATGTCACCTCGTATAACAAGAAAGGACTTGTAGGTATGGTTATCTTTTATGCGGCCAATTTCAATCACCTATCGCTTTGGAGGGATCCCCTGGAGCTTTTAGGTGTATTTCCTTCCAGAAAAAGGGCAACCAAGTACATGAGGCTCCAATAGATGGAGACTAGTGGGGAGAAGATGTATGCAGTTTTACTCCCATTTCTAATGAGGTGGTTTTTATGACTCGAACTCATGCCACCAGGAACTCTAACGGAAAGCTTTACTGTTACTAATTCTTTTCAAATGAAGAAAAAGAAAAGGAAAGGAAAGGAAAAAAAAAAAGAGGACTCCACCAGAAACTTTTTTTAATACGAATATCTTCATTTATTCACTAAAAATTACTGAAACAAGATATTAGTCAAAAGCTAGAACCGACGCCCAGTTGGATATTGGAATTTCAAAAGGTCAAGTAAATGAAGGGATTGAGATGGGTAAATTGTGTTTTGTACCCTATTCGATTAAAATTTCAGAATTTCAAAATATAATTGGCTTGATACATCATTTGGTAAGCAAATAGGCTATTTATGCAATGCATCAAATGAACACTAGAAAGGGGGGAAAAAACTGCCCACAAATGAAGTGGAAGTAAAAGGCAAGAACCTGTTTGGGGTGACCTCAAAGCCAACAATTCTGGCAGCATGAGTATCAGAGTCCTTGTGATACATGACTCTAAAGCTCAAGTGGTTATTAATAAAATGCTTCTCCTCTTTACTCTGAAGAATCAACAATAAAAAAATTAAATAAAATCACATAAGAACACAAGCACCCTACAGTTATTCTCTATCGCAACTTACCCCTGCATAATTTCCTTTGAACCCCACGCGGAAACCATGCTCATAAGTGGTTGACTGAGTGCCATCCCTCCGTCTCGGAACAGCAACAGGAAGGTTATCTAAAATCCTGTGCACCAATCTCAGAAATCAGTTTAAACAGAGAACTCTGTGAGTCTATGTTTGCCTAGAAGTATATGTTACCAACGGGATTGATGGAAATAAATAGCAAACAAAATTTGCAGGCATCATCACACGGTAACAAGCCATCACAAAAACAAAAAGGCCCCAACTACAGTTCATCATAGATAGGACTCCCAATGCCCTAAAAAAGTAAATAAATAAATGAAAATAAGCAATATCCATAATTCCAAAATAATGAACGAGCACGCGATTAAGCATACATATTAACTTTGTATTCGTCATCAATTTTTTCCTTGAAGTTCTTTGCCGAATCAGCATCAAGCGTAACTCGACAGACTACTTTGCATGGCAGCTCCTCCCGCATATTGAACTACATGGATTTTGAAAACTTAGATTGCAAAAATCATGGTGACACAAGTAGAGGAAGAATAACATCTTACTTTTTTTTTAACCAACTACTAATTAGTAGAAAAGAGAATAGCAGTTGATGCTCACACTGTAAATGGAATTCTCTATGCGATCGCCTCGAAGAACCTCCCCCAAATTTTCAGCACTGTTCATAATTTTTGAAGGCTTACAGTATTTCAAGTAATAGTAGTCATATGGAAGTTGTGTCTTTGTAGATGACAGTTTGTTCACTTTGACTTGTAGGGGATCACCCTGTAATAAGGAGGACAAATGCAACAAAAAACAATAAATTACACGATCATAATAAAACCACACCAAAAAGGAAGTTCAATGTAAGCATAAGCCTTGACCTGCTAACACCCTAGCTATTTACATTTTGTAATGTATGTTCCAAAACATGCTATGCATTCATTCCAAAAACAATAAATTTAATGTTCCAAAGCAATTCCCCAAATTTTACCTACTTATTTCCTTAATGTTTTTCGTAGATGAAAAAATCAAATGTAATAAACTAAAATCTAGAGAATGTGAGATTTGACAAGACAGATATCAAAGAAGGGAAAAGCTTCAATACACGCCCCAATGTATACACTTCATAAATTTAACCATACAGATTCATAAATCAGCAACCACAAAAAAAAAACATAACCAAAAACCACATGATATAAAACCCACAACTTTTGATTTGACATTTCAAATATTTCATAATTTTAATAACAAACATCATAATTTCAACCATAAAATCTCATAAGTGCATATTATACACCCCAAAGCATAAGGTGTGTATCGAAGCTTTTCCCACAAAATAATTGGTTATAATGCTTCTTAGAAATATGCTTTGCATGAACAATTAAAAGGTAATAACTTGTTCTTATAGGATGCTTATCACATGAAAGTAGTACATTCTAATAATATAACATATAGAAGCCGACTCTTATCATACCCCAATTTAGGACATATGGTATGCCATGTTCTTGTTCCCGTTACTCGTACCAAAATGATCCGCATTCCAAGTAACAAAGGTAACATAGGTCTTGACAACATTTCTTAAGGGATAAAATGAAAAACTAAACAAAACAAATGGTTAATGAAAATTTTAAGTAAGATTAATAGGGCGTTTGTTAGAAATTATTTTTCAATTTTTAACTTATACCTCATCAAAAAATTAAGAAAAAAAAATCAAATAGGTGTGCTTATAGTTTTTTTCTTGCAACTTTTGATTTTAAATCAACAAACATAAATTTTATTGCTTGAAACTATAAATTTACAACTGTAACAAACATTTGTAACTTCTACTGAAAGTCATAATCACACCTTTTCAGTTATAATCTATAAGTTCATAATTTCAATTACATCAAACACCCTTTAAGCCTATAAAGGCAAATCCACATCTGGCCAACTAATATTTCACCCCCATCCAAGTTTACTTCCAATTAAAGCAAGCATTTAATTATCAACCATATTACAAGTTCATGAAAAACAAACGTATTTCAAAAAATAAAATAAAATAGTGCCAAAATGGCCTTAGGCATGAGCCGACAAATGACCTACATATATAACAACAGGAGTTGCAGATTATGTAGGTCATGATGCAATTGTACTCAGGATGTGCTATTACTACAAAAGAACTTGGTTGGTAAGTTGACGAGTTCTTGTTTCTGCAAGTTTGAACACAATTTCAAAGAGGAGACATATGTTGGCAATTTCATGCCACCTCAATGTTTAAGCTCTTGATTTATTTCATTAGTTGTTTGTGAAGGTTGACTTCATTCCTCACCATACAATCTCTCTCTTATAAATAAAATGTTATTGTGGAAGTATATTTTTTTTTGTTATTTTGTCATTTATTTGTTAGCTATAAAGTAGTTGAGTCATTAAAACTAATTAGGATTTTAGCTTATGTCTTCTTTATACTAGGGATGGCAATTTAATATGATCTGTAAAGGCCCAAGCCGCCCAACCCTACCCGAAGCATTTCGGGCGGATTTTACCCGGTCCAATAGTAATTCGGGGCGGGCTAGTTTTAAATAAAATACCCGGAGTGGGGGTGGGTATTATCCCCCCCAAGTACGAACACAACCCACATATATTACTTATAATATATACACATTGATACAGTATATAATATTTTATATAATCCCTAACCCTAATTCTCTACGTCTCTTTCCCCCTTTACTGTTTTTAGTCTTTCACATTTACACTTTGCACAGCCAACCTCTAGCTTCTTCCTCAGTTCATCAAACCCAAACCCAAACCCAATACTTATCTCCCCCAAACAAACATAAATCAAAGGCTCACGATCACGAACAAAATTTTCCTCTCTAAAAACAGCCACAATAACTTTTTGTTTTGACCTAATTTCTCCACCCATTGCATATCGTTGCTTGCCGTTGCCACTCATTGCTTGCTCGTCGCCGATCCTCGCTCGCTCATAACTGATCTTCACTCGCTCGTCGCCGATTGTCTTGCTTCGTAAGTCATCGTCCTTGTATTGTTAATTGATTTTTAGTTTCAATAGACTGTATATTGTGTGTGTTTACACTAATATTGCCCTTGGCCGTGAACTTTGGAGTTTGGATGTTTAAGGTGAGGTAAAGTTGAAGTTGGATAAAAATAAGGAAACATTAAAAGTCAACTCAGCAGCTTTTAAAAATTGAAAGAAGCAAAATTTTATTACTGCTTAAGTGATGGTCATCAACTTTAACAAGTGTGGGAAAATTTTGTCATTTTTCTCAACAACAGAAATCACGTGAAAGAAATATTCACTAATTTCTGTTAATTAGGTTTTGAATTGTGTTTTTTTTAAAATAAGCATAAATGCAAGATCAAGATTGTTTATCGGGATTAAGCTCTATCTCAATTGAATCGGCGCCTGCGCCTATCACCACTACACTCTGTCCTCTCAATCTCCGTTGGATGAGACCAATAACAACAAGGATTGTGAGGAAACCCCTACTTTCAGTCCAACTGAAATGCCATCAGAAATCGGTAAAGGAAGAAAAATTTCAGTTGTATGGAACCATTTTTTTAAAAAAAAGGCCGATGGGAAAGATAAAGCGGAATGTAACTATTGTGATAAATAATACTTTGGGGATAGCAGACAAGGGACTAGTTATTTGCATATGATCACTTCCAAAACTGTCCCAAGCAGCAGTTTAAAGATATTGGTGATATAAGGGAACAAATTCTAATAAGAGAACAGAACAAGGCGGATGGAAAAGTAAGTTTTAATCCTTGTCATTTTGATGAAGATGTAGCAAGGAAAGAGCTTGCTAACATAGTTATTTTGCATGAATATCTTCTTATTATGATTGAACACTCAAGGTTTAGAAAATATTCAATTGGTCTTTAACTATTGTTTAGGATGATTTCTAGGAACACACCGAAGAGAAAAATTTTGAAAACATGTAATCAAGAAAAAGAGTGTTTTCATGAAAGAGGAAAAGAATTCAAGTAGAATTGCAATCACTACCGACATGTGGACTTCTAGCAACAAAAAGAGGTTTTATGATTGTCACTGACTCACTGCGCACAACATAAATGATTGTTGGAATTTGGAAAGCTGAATTATGAGTTAATTATTTATTTTTACGTTTTAATTATTTTGGTCATTATTTATTATTTATTTCATGATGTAATTATTTAATTTATTTGTTTAGGTTATTTATGTGCCTTCTCTGCACATAAAGGAAGTTCCATTTGATGTTCTTGTTGATTTCTCGTTAGAATGGAATGTTGATACAAAGTTGTCTATTACAACTTTGAATAATTATACTACAAATGATGCCATGATTAAAATTGTCTTGGATAAATTGCAACGTAGTTCACTTATTTTAGGTGAATCATTGTTGCATACGCGTTGTGCCGCACACATTCTTAATTTGATTGTCCAAGATAATTTGAATGTCATTGGTGAAGGTATTGAGAGGGTTCATGATAGCATTGTGTTTTGGACTGCGTCACCTAAGAGAGCAAAAATTCGTAGAAACTGCACAACATTTAAGTGTTCGAGCACTAAAGAATTGGTCCTAATTGTAAGACACATTGGAATTCAACATATTTGATACTTTCTACTACTTGGATTTACAAAAATGTATTTTTCCGCATGAATAAATAGTTTAGTTATCTTAAATTTCTCTCCATAACCGATTTTGAGCACACATCAATGTCTCCACTGCTTTTGACTAAAGTCGGCTACGGTGTGGACTTAACAATCTCCCACTAGTGCTAAAAGCATATTCTAAAGCAACCATTGAAACTAGAATAGCCAAAATATCCCTTCCAATGCGTTGCAAAATAAGATACGTTAGTCAATTGTTCTCCACCAACCCCAAATATCAAAGTCGTGGGTTCTTGGTAACACTCCATTCTCAATGTAATGATCCAACTCTAACTTGACATTGGCTACTCTATTATAACTAACAAATATACCGAAACTAGAGAGTCTTTTATCCCAAATTGAGGACTCTCTATCACACCATGAGATGAAGAACTAGCACTACTTGATCTCTTATCCTTCTCCTTAGAGTTGTATTCCTCAAGTAAGCTGTAACAAGTGTCCCTAATTTTTCCAATTTCATCACAAGCCTTCTCACTATAAATCATAGGAAAGGATCATTCCAACAAGTTCATCTTATATCTTGGATGTAAAACCGCCGCTACAATGATGTCATGAACTGCATTCCAATACCTATAAAAAAATTTCAACATTTTTTATGCCATCTTTCTAATCAACTCATTCCGACAAGTGATCCATTAAGATAAAGCAATTTTTAATTCACATATCTTGGAAAATACATGCTAACCGCAGGATAAATAGTACCGAAAAACACCACCGTCACATTATTAAATAGCTCTAACCTCCCACAAATATCTCGTGCTATCTCCTAATCATTCTCTCTCGGCATGCAATTATAGGATGAATCCTATTGTTTTAAGCGGAAAAATACATCTTTATAAAGCGAAATAGTAGAAAGCATCAAATATGTAGGATTCCAACGTGTCTTACAATCAAGGACCAACTCTTTAGTGCTTGAAACACTCAAATGTCGTGCAATTTCTATAAATTTTGCTTTCTCTTAAGTGATGCAGTCCAAAACGCAACACCATCACTAACCCTTTCAATACATTCACCAATGGCATTCAAACCATCTTGGACACTCAAATTAAGAATGTGTGTGGCACAACGCATATACAACAATGATTCACCTAAAATAAGTTAACTATGTTGAAATTTATCCAAGACAATTTTAATCATGGCATCATTTGTAGAACAATTATTCAAAGTCGCGATAGACAACTTTGTGTCAACATTCCATTCTAACGTGCAATCAACAAGAACATCAAACAGAACTTTTGTTATGTGCGAAAAAGGTACATAAATAAACCTAAATAAATAAATTAAATAATTACACCATGAAATAAATAATAAGTAATGGCCAAAATAATTAAAACATAAAAATAAATAATTAGCTCACTATCCAGCTTTCCAAATTCCAACAATTATTTATGTAGTGCGCAATGAGTCGATGGCAACCATAAAACCTCTTTTTGTTGCTAGAAGCCTACATGTCGGTAGTGATTGCAATTCTACTTGAATTCTCCCCCACTTTCATGAAAACACTCTCTTTTATATCACATATTTTCAAAATGTCCCTCTTCAGTGTGTTCCTAGAAATCATCATAAACAATAATTGAAGATCAATTGAATATTTTCTAAACCCTAAGTGTTCAACCATAGTAAGATGATACTCTTGCAAAATAACCATATTAGCAAGCTCTTTCCTTGCTACATCTTCATCAAAATGATATGGTTAAAACTTACTTTTCCATCCGCCTTGTTCTGTTCTCTTATTAGAATTTGTTGCCTCATATCACCAATATCTTTAAATCGCCGCTTGGGATATTTTTTGAAGTGATCATGCAAATGACTAGTCCCTTGTCTACTATCCCCAAAGTATCATTTTTCACAATAGTTACATTCCGCTTTATCTTTCCCATCGACCTTTTTTTTTTTTAAATGGTTCCACCTTGTTTTTAAAAAAATGGATCCATACAACTGAAATTTTTCTTTCTTTACTGATTTCTAATGGCATTTCAGTTGGACTGGAAGTAGGGGTTTCCTCACAATTCTTGTTGTTATTAGTCTCATCCAACGGAGATTGAGAAGACGAAGTGGTGATAGGCAGAGGCGTTGACTCAACTAAGATAGAGTTTGATCCCGATAAGCAATCTTGATCTTCCATTTATAATTATTATTATTTTTTTAAACATAATTCAAAACCTAATTAGCATATATTAGTGAAC
>JAOTRH010000016.1:2518103-2550909 GCA_034768845.1 Heliamphora exappendiculata | reverse complement strand
AAAACTGAATTTGTATAATAAAAGTTATATATTTTTAAAAAATATATAAAATATTTTACGTTGAAAAGCAAAAATACTAACAGCAAAAACCAAAAAGCAAAAAAACAAAAAATCAAGGTTAAGAAAAGATGTTTAAATGACATTTTAGTTCTAAACAAAAAAGAAAAAAAACTTGGCTTAAAATTGAATTGCCAAACAAAACCTAATTTAGAAATGATTCAGTAATTTGTCTTAAAGTACTGGAATAAATTCAATTATAGTTAAAAAACAAAGACTCTTTGGAAAACATATATTTCATAGGATGATTTGAAAATGCCAATACTAATTATTTTAGAACTTAAAAATATATATTCCTTAACAAACATTTGTTATAATTAAGAATTCAATGCACATAAAAAGATAATTATGTGATTAGTCTTTAATTTCATTTCTTTAGAAATAAAAAAAATATAAATTATGCTTTCACGTTATAATTAGGAATTCATCATTTAAATGCGTCATTTAGTAAAATAATATATATACACACAAGGAAGGTGAGCATCACATTTATAAATTATTTTTTCTCTTTTTTTTTCTTCTCTAAACAACGGTTAGATAAGAAAAGCAGTTTATCAAATCAAAAAATACCTTCAAATCAAATTTAAGTATTATTTTTATACGAAATTTATCAAATAAAATTTACATTAAATATAAAACTATATATAAAAAAATAAAATATTATAATATTATTCGAAGTAACTTCCAACTATTTTAAGTCATGATTTATTATTTATTTAGCTTCAAATTGCTTAAAAATATGTTAATTAAAATTAATTTTTAATTTTAAGTGAAATAAATAATAAACACAATGCGTTCAAAATAACAATCATAATTTTTAATGTTTAGTTAATAAACAAAATTACCTGTTTATTCTGACCGCTTTTCTGATTTTGGTTTTGCCCTCTTGTTCCATCGTCGGACAGTGAAGCCCCATTTTTTAAAGAACAAGGGAGAGAGAAGAGAGAGGTTAATGCCCATTCGAGATCAAAGTTAGGTTTTTCTTCTTCGATTCGATCGTCAATTCATCCGTTTCTCAGGTGCTCCTCCTCCAGCTGCCAAATCAACGCCGTCCGTTAAATCCCCCGAATGGGTACATAATTCTTTTTCCAAGTTCTAATTATCTGATCTATTGGATCCAAGTTTTTGACTTAAAATTTCTTTCTCTTTCGCGTCACAACACCGAATTGAATCGAACAATTTATTGATCCCCTTTATTAATTTGGTGATTTATTCTATAACGTCATTAGGGTTTTAATTTATGTAACTGCAACAATTTATAATTTATATGCGTTTCTTGCGTTCTTCAATAACCGTCAATTTATAAATTATGTTGTTCTGGTAACTTAAAATTTGTAGTCTCGAATCGGATTATTTATTCTTCAAATTCGGATCCAAGCGAAGCAAGGTTTGGTGAAGAACATGGTCAAGACGGTGGTTGAAATTTCTTTATTCCCCATGTGTATCTGTTAATCATTTTTAACAGATTGATTGTTGGTTCTACAGTATGTGAACTGGGTAAGTCCTCATGTATGATGTTGTTATAAATCATCGGGTAAAATTCACTCTTGAAAACCGGCTTACATGGGGCTGCTGAAGAAGCTTATATACATATGTAAAGTCTATTACTTTTATTGACGTGGGACATGTTCGTAATATACCGACATGATCGTAATATACCACCACGTTCTGCACCTGACGTTCCGATGACCTCACTCTATTGACACCTCCTGATAGTAGTCATTTCTCTTTTGGTGACTTCATTCGCCTAACAATATTCAACGACTTAACACCATAGATCAGCAGCCTCTTCGATCCCATTGTCGAATAGGCTGCGTCCGGTGCCTGTTTAGATACAAAATGTTACAAACCCTTTAGTATAAATCACCCCTAAAAATCGGTTTACAAGGGAAGGAAGCCCAAGTAGCTTATATACACATGGAAAGTCCCTTATTTTAATTGACGAGGAACATAAGCGTAACAACTGTTTTGATGACAAGAGATTACCTTTCCATTTGCTCGATTGATAGTTGGTTTTGCGAGCATGTGAGTTGGGTAGGTTCTGGTATATGTTGTTGTGACGATGCGAAACTACATTTCCGTTTGCTTGCCAAGAAAACGTTGGGATAGAAAAGAGAGTAGTTCGTTATAAAAGTGGTGTTGATGTGAAGATTGCTAGGTAATCTCCATGAAATGTGTTTTTGAAATGCTGAACGAGTAACCAAAGCGGCTAGTTTTCTACACCTCGCGGAGTTGAAATCTATGTTTTTTTGCTGACAGCTTTTACTTTTTCAGATAAAGGCACTGAATGCTGTTCCACTCACCTCATAGAAGGGGATGGGACTCTCAATGTTGCTGGAATGGACAAGTTTATGAAGGATGTGAAATTGGCTGAATGTGGGCTTTCCTATGCTGTTGTCTCTATCATGGGCCCACAAAGTAGTGGTATGAATTGTATCCCCATAATGAACTACTCGTGTTTCCCACATGGCACTTTTACTTGGGGGTCAGTGTTCACTTGTTCATGTTGCTCTAACATGGTTACAGTAGGACTCTAGGGCTTGAGAAAGATCAGTAATGTAATAATTATTTTGTTGCTGTACATTTATTGCTTATTATTAGCAGCAACAGAATTTTCAAGCTCACGTTGCTTTCTTCTACAATCCCCCTATTGGCGGAGTTCTCTATTTTGTTTCTTTGTGTATTTGTATTTGTTGTTCACTACCATGTACAAACTACTTAAATCAGTTTGCAACTTTACATTAGGTGTGCTATTACTTCCTCCAATGGTTTTGATGACAACTCTCATGTTTATAACAGGGAAGAGCACTCTATTAAATCATCTGTTTGGGACCAACTTTAGGGAGATGGACGCTTTCAAGGGAAGGCATGTACTCGTGGAGATCTCTCATGTTAAATCACATTGTTTTTTCTACCCAATATCATTAAGCTATTAACAACTCTCTCTCTCTCTCTCTCTCTCTCTCTCTCTCTCTCTCCAGGTCTCAAACAACTAAAGGTATTTGGATGGCAAAATGTGCTGGTATCGAACCTTGCACTCTTGTAATGGATTTGGAGGGTACTGATGGAAGAGAACGAGGAGAGGTGCTTTTTTGAAACACTTACCTCTGTAACTTCATATGGCTACATGGTTTTCATTGTCGATTTCCTACTACTCTTATGTCTTGCCCAACAATCGAATTCATTATCTGAAATGTTTGAGCATATTTACTATGTATATTATATTCAAATTATGCATGCATTAATATGTATGCACGGATTATTTGAATATAGCCTGTTTAATTAAAATTTAATTGCATGACTTGATTGGAATTTATGGTTTAGCTTGCAAATTGTAGACTGATAGAGTTATATATATGATTCAAATCCGTACGCTCGGTATCCAATCACTGGCCTTGGATTCAAATAATAGGATATAGCAATTGTGCATGTACGTATTTGTTTTTTAAATTTGTTGAAATCTAGAAGAAACAACTGCTGTCTTGCTCTCTCTTCTTGTTTAGTGTTTTTACAGTATCGTATTTTCAGGATGATACTGCCTTCGAAAAGCAGAGTGCCCTTTTTGCCCTTGCTGTTTCAGATATTGTGCTAATTAATATGTAAGTTTGTTTTTATCTAGCTCAAGCAAGGTGTATCATACGGATTATGTGCAATTTGTTAGAATGGTTTGCTGTATATTCTATAATTTATATGAGGAATTTTCTGGAAATTATGTTATTTAGGTGGTGTCATGACATTGGCCGTGAGCAGGCTGCTAATAAGCCTCTTTTGAAAACTGTATTTCAGGTATTCTGTGTTGTTGTATTATGCAAGCCATTATTTTGAATTGCATGTAATGCAGTTAGTTCAACTTAACGAAGGCCCTCGGTAATTGTACAGGTCATGATGCGATTATTTAGTCCTCGCAAAACAACTTTAATGTTTGTAATACGTGATAAGACAAGGGTATGTTCCTTTTTTGTTTTGTTTTTAGGGATAATTACACTTACTTCTCCTGAAGTTAAAGCTTATTACAGGGACCTCCATGTGGTCTTTGAAATTACACTAACCTCATCTGAAGTTTAATTTTAACATCAATTGAACCTCAACTGTTAAAATTTTCGTTTAAATTTAACGAAAATTGTCCCTCCCACCCTAAAACCATCATTTCCACCAAAAACCACCATTCAAACCACATTTTCCCTCCAAAACCACCATTCCCACCCCAAAACCATCATTCCGTTGAAATTTGGGGTGGAAAGGGTGATTTTGGGAGGGAAAGGTTTGAAGGGTGGTTTTGGGGTGGAAAGGGTGGTTTTGGCGTGGGAGGGGTGGTTTCCGTTAAATTTCAACGAAAATTTTAACAGTTGGGGTACAATTGATATTAAAATTAAATCTCAGGGGAGGTTAGTGTAATTTCAGAGACCACATGGGAGGTCCCTGTAATAAGTTTAAACCTCAGGGGAGGTAAGCGTAATTATCCCTTGTTTTTATTATGTTGTATCAGTAAATCCCTCCATCTACAGCTTTGTTGAGTTGAACTGAAACTTGAGAGTGCATTTAATCTTTTCTTTGACTGTAGACTCCACTGGAAAACTTAGAACCTGTTCTGAGGGAAGATATTCAGAAGGTAATGAGTTTACTGTTTCTTTCTCATTTATAATCTAGTCTTATCTTTTCTCATAACTATTACTTGGATGCAGATATGGGACTCCGTACCTAAGCCACAAGCTCACAAGGAAACTCCTTTAAGTGAATTTTTTAATGTAAGATGTGATAGTCCTGCTAAAAAATGAGCTTAGGAATGTTTATATCTATTTCTTGAGAACGAATGATTGCCCACATCTGTAAAAAAATTGTCATTGATTGACTTCCAGGTCGAAGTTGTGGCTCTTTCTAGTTATGAAGAGAAAGAAGAGCAATTTAAAGAGCAGGTACATTCGTGTAATATGCAAGACTTGTGTACAATCACACCATTTTGTCCACAGAACACGTGACAAAATCGTATTGTAACCGGTTATTCTTGCTATTTATGTTTGGATTATTATTGTAACTTGCTATTTTTTTGGATGTCAGTACATATCTATACATTTTCTTTGGAATTCATATTTAATTAGTTCATATTCACGTATTTTCTAATTGCCCAATGTGGCATTGTATTCTCTTTTGTTGTTTGTATGCTTATTATTCAGGTTTTCAGTCTGTAATTTCAACCGCATTGCTAAATTTTTTCAGTTTCTTTATATAAACTTAGTGCACTTATTTACGTTTTCCACAATGAAAGGTGGCTAGTTTAAGGCAGCGATTTTTCCACTCTATTGCACCTGGTGGGCTTGCTGGAGATAGGCGGGGTGTAGTTCCTGCTTCAGGGTTTTCTTTTAGCGCACAACAGATTTGGAAAATTATTAAGGAGAACAAGGACCTTGACCTTCCTGCCCACAAGGTGATGGCTTGAAAATTCACCACTGGAAAGCTATTAGTTGAATATCTGGAGGCGGTTTTTTATATATGGTTTTTATGAATGGGTGTTAATGCTGTAGGTGATGGTGGCCACTGTACGCTGTGAAGAAATTGCCAATGAAAAGATTGCGTCTTTTGTTGCAAATGAGGTATCTGCTTTTCTTCCATTTATTTGAAGCTTTTGGTTCTGGTCATTAATACCATTTATTTTATTGTTCATTTTTTTTGTATTTAAATTAGCTAATATGATGCAAATTTATTGCAGGAGTGGTGTCATTTAGATGAGGCCATACAAACCCAGCCTGTATCAGGCTTTGGGAAAAAGCTTTCTTCAATTCTTGACACTTGTCTGTCAGAGTAAGCACACAATGTTTTGGCACCATATTTGCTTTCCAATGTTCCATCAGCTGGTTATCATTAGGCGTCAATGATGTATAAACTTGTGCTCACTATTTAGAATAAGTCAGAGCTTGCTCAATTTGACTGCTTATACACATATGTTTACCCAGCGCTGCTTGTTTGATGTGATTAGTCTTTAAATATGTAGCTTTTTTCTGAAATGTTGAGTAAAAGAAACTTGATCAGCTCAACATGATAAGGGGAATGCCTATGACAGACTAGGCTGCAAAAGTTTGATGGTTTGAGTAGGTGGAAATGCGGTTTCTTTGAATAGGATAATGTTATGTTTCAAGGAGAAAAGGGAACAGGATGAGTTATGGCTGATGGGCAAAACCCTAGGAACGTGTTATGTGGTTATCAAATGTTTGGAGCGTGAAGGTTCTCCCCTATTTAATTTCTTTGATGTTATAGACTTGTAGTATCCTTGTTTTTATGAGCCCATTGGATTACAATGTGAACCTCCAACTCAAGTATAGTTTGTTTTAGTGTTGGCACTCGGACATAACTGAATCTATATGTAATCCATGTCGGGGCTTTACGCAGAGGCGATAAATTTGAAAGGAATCATGGACGATGAAATGGAGAATAAACAGTAAATTAGGCCCTGTTTGGTTGCAATTTTTGAAAACATTTTTGTAGAACACTTATCAAAAGCAGTGTCATTAACTTCCCACAAACAAGTTTTGAAAATCGTTTGCTTAACAAACCTTCTATTTTTTTCCCTTCTTCTGGGAAATGAAGATATAAAACAGAAAACAAAAATGATACCAATTAGGTTCTTAGCTTCTTGTTACCAACATGTTGGTATTAAGAAATGTGTTGATATACCCTTTTGAATACGTGATTATGTTTTTCCTTGTCTTTTATTGTTATAATTCAAGAATTACAAGCTTGCTTTACTTAATTATGCACCTCAAGCAGTTGCTGATATGACCTGGCAACTCTGGGGAGCCTCCCGAATTAATGTTGCCCGGTGTTGTTGCCAATGGAGGAAAGTTATTTTTCTCGATCTGGAAGGTGTGGACCATGCCATAATTGAGTGGTCTCATAGTTGACTGGTTCTTCTATCTCCAGCTGTCTCTCCTTCTTTCTCCCTCACTTTTTTTGTCATATTTTTTGGTTCATTTCAGATTGGCCCTATGACTTTCTTTGCTTACGAGATAGTCTAAGCCTTGAGCATTTATCGTCAAATTATTTGTTGAAATCAGATATTTTATCACCTGAGATTTTGTTTGATGCTTTAGATGTTTTCTATATCTCTTCAAGAATGATGGTGAAATGCCTACCAAAAGTTGAGTTCTGTACATTCGTTTGTTCTTCAGGTATGATATGGAGGCTACATATTTTGATGAAAGTGTTAGATCTGCAAAGCGGAAGCAGTTGGAAGATAGATTGCTGCAAGTAATGTGTCCTTAGCCATTTCTTTAGCATTTTGGATTTCTATTCCATTTATCGTTATGTGGTTGATGGAAGTATCCGAATGATGTGTCTCATGGATGGGCTATAATTTGTTAACATCTGCAATTAAGGATGGAGAGAACCGAGGATAATTAGTCGTTGGGATTTGTAATATTGGTATCTGAATTTTGCATCACTGAGTTCTGGAATTTGACCTACTTAGTTTGACATTGATTTAAATGAAACATTGATAAGTATAAAAATCTTTCATTCATTTATTGATCATTTTTTTATTCACATGTTTGTGTCTGGATACTGAACATCTAGTACTACGGAACCAGATGATTTTGCTTAGTAGCATAGAGAAGAAAAATCGTCACTTTAAGAGTGCTGATTGAATGAACAACTCTGCATTAGGAGGCATTTGTTTATTGAAAATTGTCATGTTAGGAGTGCTGATTGGATGAGAAACTCTGCATTAGGAGGCAGTTGCTCATCTGAGTTACCCTTGCTCTACCACATTTCTTTTTGTTGGTTATGATTTTGTTTTTCTATTTGTTGTTTTTACCAATTCACCCATGATCCCCTCTCCTATTAGGCTCATAGGGGAGACACCTTGATTTTACTGGACTATATATTTGGCCAAGCTTCTTGGGCCAACTTTTAGCTTTTTGCTACTTATTTTAGCAATAAGTTATAATCTTTTCCAAATACTTACAACTTCTGCTACAATCTATAATCATTTTTTCTTTTATCTCAACTGCAAGTTAACATATTTACGAAACACTTACAACTTCTGCTACAAGGTACAATTTATAAGCTATCAGAGGCTCTTAATTCATTAGGTCATAAGGTCACTGGAAAGTCATTGTTTTCTTAAATCTTATATCTTGCTTATGCATTTTATTCTCTTTCCTCATGCTTGTCTCATTTTGATTTGTTAGCTTGTACAACCGGCCTACCAATCCATGTTGGGACACATACGATCAGGAACTCTGGATAAATTCAAAGATGCATTTGAAAAGGCTTTAAATGGAGGGGTAGGGTTTTCAGTGGCTGCTCATAATTGCGCCAAGTCTCACATGACTCAATTTGATGAAGGATGTGCAGGTACTTTTACAAATTTTACTATTCCATTTATCTTTATAGGTCTATCAGTGATTGTTTATATTATTCGATGCTCCCTTCATCAGATTATTTATATATGTAAAAAAAATTAATTTCTTATTTTTGTGATTTTGCTTGTTTTCTATATCAGCTATCTGATTTCTATGGCAATTCCAATGCAATTGCAACTGCTACTGCTGCTATTGGGAAAAAAAATTGTTTTAAACTAACAAGCTTTGTCATACTCATTACTCAAACTTAATGTGTAACGCAATAAAAAATTCTTTTGTAAACTTATCTTCTGACTTTTATTTATTGTAGTTTGTCTTTTATTTTATAGCTTTGATATGGTTTAAAAGTATGTAGTTTTTTGTTTCCTTCTTTAACCTCCAACACGATTGACACAACTGTTAACAATGCTTATCATCAGCTACCATGGTGAATTTCTACCATGAAAATTTTCAAATCATTCAAAATTGGTATGATGTGCTGAATATGGTTAAACCCCCGGTTTTAATGGTTACTAAGTTGAACTTGAACAACAAATTACATTTTTACTGACCACGTAACTTTCCTAGATGCCATCATTGAACAAGCCAATTGGGACTCATCTAAAGTGCGGGAGAAACTTCGGCGTGATATAGATGCTCATGTTGCAGCAGTTCGTGCTGCCAAGCTGTCTGAACTGACTACCCTGTATGAGGTACTTTAATTGATATACTGGGATCGTTTTCTTTATCCAGAAAGTGCCGGGACTATGCTGGTAAATTTTGATATCCAACATTCATTTGGGTTTGAGTGATTCTTGGATCAGTTAGGCAAATATGGTGCATAAGCTATGGATTTTAATGTAATGTTCAGCGTGGTGTTACAAACGTTGTTAGTTCCAGGAGAGAGTTTTAGCACAGGTGGAGGCATAGTTTTGAATAGCGGTAGTGGTAATAGTGGTGGTGACGCGGTTTCAAGGCGTAACAGCTGTAGTGTAACAGCAGTGGTAATCTGAGTCGTGATTTTTTTCTTTTTTTGTCCAACTCATTAAAATTAAGATGATACACGTGTTTTTATTCTAAAATCATATTTATTAAGAGTTTAAAATAGTTTTGGTGAATTTTGTTCATTTTCCAGACACGATCCAATATATGTTCTAATTCCATAGTAGTTTTAAAATTTTTGTAGAAAATAATATATCATTAAATATACAATTTAACATAAAACATCCAAAATCCAAAGATAATATTTGTTAAATTTTCTAATTAGTATTCTAACCTTACTTTTTATAGATTTTGAACAAATATTTTTAAATCATAATAATAAAAAAGTAATGCAAGATTAAATATATAAATTTGACCTAAAAACCGAAAATATAAAGCTATGTTTGGTTAATTTTTAGGGCATTTTCTTAGTAAATTTATTTTAAATTATTATCTAATTCAAGTATATAAATGATGTAGCTTTGGTCAGTTGAGTACGTTATAATAAAAAACAATAATTAATTTTTAAACTTTTTAAAAAAATAAAATGTATAGTTTTAAAAATAAAAAATACAAACTGAACATATTTTTGAGATTTTTTTCCTAAAATTTGGTCTGAAAAAATACAAAATTTTCCAAAAAACCAACGAACACATAATTTATTTTAAACTTTATGTAGATATTGAACTAATATTGAACTATGATTCTTTTAAAGAATTAATATTTTAATCTTTTAAAAAAAATAATAATTAAACACTAAATATACAAATCTAATTTAGAACAACTAAGTAATACAATATTAAATATATGAATCTAACCTAAAACAAATAAAATTTAATATGCTAAACTTACTTGGCATAGATTTTGAACAAATTTCAACAAAAAATAGATATTTTTGTATTCTTAATATTCAAAAAATACAAAAAAATTATGTAAATTTTGAAAATCAAGCTTTACCCAAGTAAGAATGAGATTTTCGGTTGTTATGAATACCTTTTTGTGAAAAAAGGGGAAAAAATTGTGTTAAAAAATGATTTCAATTGATTCACAGACCAAAGAGCTGCTACATTTTCCATAAGGGCCGTAGGGGTACTGTAATGGGCCGTTACGGCCTTTATGACACCCGTAACGGCTTTTATGGCAATCGTGACGGACCTTATGCATGAATTTTTCATCACATCGCTAAATCAGCTAAACAAGGCTTGGGAGGGACTGAAACCTACACGTAAACGGCAAAGGCCGATTTTTAAAACTATGGTTGGAGGCGAAGTGCGAGTTTGAAAAGAAGCTTAGACATTGATTATATGCTCATTTATCACGCTTTCCTAATTATTATGATTAACCGTAGATAGACTTTTGCACACGTCAAAACCACATATATCCAGGGACTTAAAAAAGTTTGGATAATTTTGTCATTCATTAGTCAATCCTTGTCATGTGAAACTGATAATACTTCATTTTGCAGAAAAAATTGAATGATGCATTATCAGGACCTGTTGAAGCTCTTTTAGATGGAGCTGGTGATGATACCTGGCCAGCAATAAGGAAGCTTTTTCGCCGTGAGACTGAATCTGCTGTCTCTGGATTCTCTTTAGCACTTTCTTCTTTTGACATGGATGAACAAACCAAGGGTAAGATGCTAGCTAGTTTGGACGATTATGCAAGAGGTGTGGTTGAGTCAAGGACAAAAGAAGAAGCTGGAAGAGTTCTGATCCGCATGAAGGATAGGTATTGTGTCCTTGTAACATCTAAATTTGATTGCCCAGCTTTCTTGTGATAGATCGATTCAGTTGTTTCAACCTATAGGCTATAGCTTACAGTAACTGACTGTGCAATTGCCCACAGGTTTGCAACATTATTTAGCCAGGACTCTGATTCAATGCCGCGTGTCTGGACTGGGAAGGAAGACATTCGAGCAATCACTAAAATGGCTCGCTCTGCAGTATGATACACTTCACATTACAGTTTCATTTTCATTTGTTGAAATTTCAGCTTCATATTAAATCTTGATCTCAGCTGATAATATTTGATAATTATCCCCGTTTCAGTCTTTGAAGCTGCTTTCTGTTATGGCTGCAATCCGTTTGGATGACGATGCTGATAATATTGAGAAGACGCTAGTTGTTGCTTTGGTGGATCCCAGAAGTGGTGCTGCTACCAATAAGAGCATCACATCAGATGATCCCTTGGCCTCAAGCACTTGGGAAGAGGTGACCATTTTTAATTGCTGAAAAACCTTTGATTGTGTTGAACTTTTAAGCTCCTATAGGATGATGTGCTCCCGTCATGTGTCTATTGCTTCATGGCAATTCCTCATGTGGCTCCAATATTATGGAATTTCAATTTTTGTGGGAATATCAGCGATAGGGAATCAATTGAAATGGCGTCTTTGTTGACAACAATTAATGAGCTTTCTTTGAGAATTCATGACATTGACAAAAGAGTTCCGCCGCCACACTGTTCTGAAACCTTTTTCTTGTAAATCTTTATTTGTGAAACTCATTGATGTCCTTAATGTTCATCCTTGCCCCTCACTTAAGAAAATCTGAGAAGTCATTCGGCCTCTTAAAATTAAGATTTGTAGTCTTTAACTTGTAGAATTCTCATGACTAATGGCATTTTGCAAAGGAGGTGGCCAAATAGCTACCCTTGCTCTCAATGCTATACTGGAACAATTAATGAGCTTTCTTTGAGAATTCATGACATTGACAAAAGAGTTCCACCGCAAAACTGTTCTGAGACCTTTTTCGTGTATATCTTTATTTGAGAAACTCATTGATGTCCTTAATGTTCATCCTTGTCCCTCACTTGAGAAAATCTGAGAAGCCATTCGGCCTCTTAAAATTAAGATTTTTAGTCTTTAATTATAGAATTCTCATGACTAATGGCATTTTGCAAAGGAGGTGGCCAAATAGCTACCTTTTCTCTCAATGTTACATTATGCATAGGGTAGAGAGGATGTAGAAATCTTTGCTTCTTTGGATCACTTATTGTTGCATTGTCCATTGGCTCTATAGTGCTGCATGTGGAGCGTGGAGGGATGAGGGGGGAGAAGTAGGATATTGCAAATGGGTCACAACTATAGCACAAGGCCACAACTTAGAATTCAAATTCTCATTAATCAACTTTGACTATTACATTGCCAAGTGCCTTATTTATAGGCTAATAATCTACCATAATACATAACAATCTTATTAAAAATATTCTAACTAATACTTATCTAAAATTATGATAAATAAAGAAACTTAATACTCTAAGAAAACTAAATATAAAACAATAAAATACAATAATTAATAAAATCCAAAAATTTAGCCTTTGTGTCCTTTATGGTCGTCATCACTTTGTGGCGCCAGTTATTAGGAATGGCTGACATTAGCTGGGTAGCTCTGGAATCGTGTTTGCAAATGATTGAAATTAATTTTGGAGTTTTGGGTTCAATAACAAAATGAATGTCTTGTGAAATTGTACTATGTTCACAATCTTTTGGGTCATTTGGTTGGATGGAATGCAAGAATCTTTGAGAACAAATTTGAGGATAGCAGTTTCTCCACCATTTAAGAAAATTCCATTGTGCTTAATATGTAGGGACTAGGGATTGGAGGGGGCGGTGTGTGTCTTATAGTGATTTTACATTTACAGTTCTTTTTTTAATTTAATTTTTTGATGGAGGACTTCATGTCCCCTTAAACTATTGTAATTTTTTTCCTTCTACGTTTAATATAATTCTTTGTTAATGTTCAAAAAAAAAAAAAAAAAAAAGAACACGGGTGATGCCATCAGCAGGGGAGGTTGTCCCAGAGTAAATCTTGTAAGACCCTACTACCTATTTCTTTTTTGATTCTTGAAGCTTTAAACTGCAACAAATATGCAATTGCCAGAATGTGACTATGTTTAACAGATTCCTTGGTTTATCGTGAGCCAGACTTGTCTGTGTTGTGAAGTTCTAACTGTTATTCTATTATTTCTATGAAGATTGCAAAAGAGTACTTCATGCTTGTACATTATTCAGTGCTCTTTGTTGCACACACGTTGGGGCACATACACACGCAGAGGCAAAAACAAAACTGTAACAAAACCAATTTATGTGCAAATCTAGTGAGAGCATGCTTAGAGCCTATCCTCTTTACTGTAGAGGACTGATTATTTGTGGTCTTTTCTTGATTTTGTTTTATCTCTGTTTATTAATATATTTTTCTGGTTATCAGGTTTCACCAACAAAGACATTGATCACACCCGTCCAGTGCAAATCTTTATGGAGGCAATTCAAATCGGAGACAGAGTACACTGTCACTCAAGCCATTGCTGCTCAGGCATGATATTATACCAATTAGGACTCTTAAAAGTTGTTTTCCCGGATCTTTGTCTTCATTTGTTTTTGTTTCCCCCCTCCTTGTAGATATCTATTTCCAGATATTGTAAACAAAGATGGGCTAGATTTTGAGTGCTGTTTTTGATAGTTACAACCCGTCATTCACCGGCAATTAGTTATACTTAATGGAAATGACAAGATATTGATAAATAAGAAAGCTAGAATCAGTGGGGATTTAATTCTTTTCCTGACCGTGAATAAGAAGCTTAGCTTTGAGTTGATGATTTATCAGATATGTGTGAGAAACCCCGTAATATTCTCACTCAATGTTCTTCAGGAGGCTTTTAGATCTATAGATGTCTAAGCGCGGTTGTCTTTGTGTTGGTCTGGTGTTATTTTGCACCCTAGCCTGAACTCTGGCAAAAAAAAGTATTATGCTGGTATGCATAAGCCTGGGGTGTGTCTTGTTTAATGAGTTGAGATTTTCTGTGTTTATTAACTCTTTGACAGAAGGATAATTACGTTATTTTGACAAACATCTGCATAAAAATTATTTACCCTACAGTTTAGAATTACTTGCACAGTTCCTTTTTAAGTAGTTGCCTTGACGGTAAATATCTTGCTTAATCTCACCTTGTTTGGTAGTGATTTGATTGCATCTCCTGCATTTTCAGGAAGCTAGCAAGCGCAATAACAACTGGTTGCCACCTCCATGGGCAATTGTTGCCTTGGTTGTCTTGGGATTCAATGAATTTATGACACTTTTGAGGTACTTGTTCTCATAAGTATATTTGTGGATTTAATTTTGTAGGCTTTTAATTTCTGGATTTCCCTTTTGTATACTACTGTTTTTTTATTACACTTTTGACGTTTCTTATTGGATAGGAAACCTTTGTATTTAGGTTTAATTTTTGTTGCTTTTCTACTTGTAAAAGCCCCATGGGTGCAGCTTGACATATCTGGTGAATTTTGGAATGGCGCTGTGAGTTTCAAACTATCTTTTTTATTTTATTTTCAGACTCTATTGTGGGAGTGTTAAAGCAAGTTCATTGAAAGGAACACATCGTAAAAGATAAATTCTGGAGTTGCTCATAGTTTAATAATCGTAGCAGAATTTATAGGCATTGAAGTTAACATCCGAAACAGGGTATATTATTGCGGTGTCCATTAGAAGTAATTAATCCTTTAGTGTTCTTCTGGACCGTAAACAATTAAATAGATAATTAACTGTTTCTGTCTGTCAAATAATTTTATAGGCCTATTACTTTTTTTTTCATTTTTTTTTGAACTTATAGGCCTAATACTTGGTTGTGCAATTTTTCAGCTTCCTGGGGTCCTCTCCTTGTCTACCAAGTTCCTTCCCACTGTCATGAACCTTCTCCGAAGACTAGCAGAGGAAGGACATAGGGTTGCAACTCCTGAACCTCAGAGGAACCCTCCATTAGCAGCAAAGAGCTTTCAGAGTGGAGTGAACAATAATGGTGATTTGTCATCCAGTGCTTCATCTGAGATAACATCAGCCGAAAATGGGACCGAATACTCGAGTCCCTCAATACATCAAAAAGCAAATTAAGGTACGTGAACTGGCTCCCAAACCAAAATTCTTCCGTTCGATCATGCCGGTTTCTGCTCCCTTTGACGTCCGATGCTACTTGCATATGGCTCATCCATTTGAACTCTTTGAGCCATGTGAGGAACAAGAATTTTGAAGGCATTGATTTTTGTGTTAGGTGCCACATATTGGGGCTGCCATTTGTTGTGAAAAGCCCCCACCACACAGGTTGGTCTTAGTTTCAATTTTCAGGTGTGTCTGTTTGGTTTCTCTGCTTTGTGGGATGAGTTATAGGGTTCTTTATCCTACTCTACTCTAAGGTGATTTTCTGCTTTGTCATGAGAAGTATAATTAATGTCCTGTGTTCCTATGTATTTAAGGGACGATTATTTTGAAATTAATGAGGTGGCCACCTTGTATTTTGCTGAGAAATATGGTACTAGCTCTTCTAATGTTCATTTCCTGTTTGGAATATGGAGATGCAAAGTTGTATTTTCATTCTTTCTAATGCCAGTTTCCCAACCATCCGCACCCGAAATGTTACGATGCCTGAGTAATTATTTGGTGTTCCGGGGTACCACCAAACATTGTTTTTATGTTAGGGACACAATGACTCATCTTTGTTTAGTAGTTAGAAGACGAGATAATGCCTATGTAAAAATGCTGGTCACTGTCCGAAGCAGCACCATGAGAACACCTATTTTATACGGCCATACGAGCACTCCACTGTGTTCAAAAGTCCACAATCGGATAGAGATTGAAATGTATGTCCGGAAAAATTGTTAGATATTTTTGAAGTACTCGTGTGTTATTATTTACATAGTGATTTAGACAAATGATTTTTTTTTTCCGCATAATTAAGTAGGCCTTTTGTGTCTTGTATACCTAGTCAAGTAAAGGTGAGTTAATATTATTTTATGATTTTTTTTGCTATAGTATTTGAAACTAATAAATTTGGGGGTTTATTTTTGTCTTTTCTATTTCTTTATTTTTGTTTTATGGTTTGTCTTCTTGGCGAAACAAATGGATTAAAATGTTATTTGTTATAAAAGAAACCAAACTAAAACAAAATATGTCAATAAGACATCTTTTTTTATTTTTATTAAAAAATGTTTTATGAAATTCTTTTAATTTCTAATTTATAAGTCTTACTTTTGAATCTATCTCGATGACATAAACTTTAAAATTAAATTTTCTAAAAACTTAATAAAAATAAAAATAAAAAAATAAATTATTATGCCAAAACAAGCATTTTTCCTTGGTATCGGAGCTGGGCCCGTCAAAATATGGACGTCCCACCCAACTGGAACGGAAGTCCAGCAACCAATCTATTTTGTTCAACTAGGGAAAAAATGCGTCGCGTCGATTATGAGTTTTCTATTTTAAAAATTACATATTTCTTTGTTATAATGTATTAGAAGTTATTAAGGCCCCATTTATTTGGGTTGAAAATATTTTTTAATAATAAAAAATGTTTGATTGTGATATGAAATAATTTTCAAAAAATATTTTGTGATGTTCGGTTTTCATAGAAATTATTAATATTTCACAACTCATCATTATTAAAATTTAATAATTGAACAATCCTACTATCACAATTCTATTAAGCAAGACAAGATATAAAAGATAAAATTACTGGAGAAATAATTGAACAATTATCGGGGACACAGATTCATAGGATGGTGAGACCTTAGATTTGAATTTTTGAACCTTCGAGACTTCAAGTCTCGGGGAGTTTTAGACTTTCGAGTCCTAGAACACTGGACCTACGGGACCTTAGGACTCCTGAAACACCCAAAACCCCAGAAACCCCAAAACACCTGGGAACCCGAATTCTTGGACCCCTAGACCCCTAAGACTCTAAGACTCCCGAACCCTAAACCCCTGGACTCTTGGGATCCCAAATCTCTGGACCCTCGAAACCTTTGGGTCGTCAAACTCCCGGACTCTTAGGAGCTCGAACCCCTAGACCTTAGACCCCCGGAGTCCTAGGACCCTAGGCCCCTAGATCATTTGGACCCTTGGGAACTCGAACTCTAGTACCCCAAAACTTTTGGACCCTAACCCCACAAGAACTTATGAATCGAGGACCCCTAAACGTTCGACCATCTGAATCCTAGACTAATAGTACTGGTAGTAGAATTAATGGTAGTGCTGGCGGTGGTGCGATGGTAAGGGTGAAAAGTGTTTGTTACTATAAAAAAGTAAAAAAACATTTTTTTATCAAAATTAATTTATTTTTTATTGACTTGGACAGTATTTTTTGTTGATTTTTAATTTTTGTTGTACTAAATATTTTTCGTCGAAACAAACAAAACCTAAATTATGTAAAAATCTTAAAATATAAAAATTTTAAAATATATTTAATAATTTTTAATGCATCAAAACTAAAAAAATATATAATTTTAGGATAGGCTTTGTTGCCATGTGCCCATGTCCATATAGATGGTTCAACTAGTGGTGCTGAAGACATTGAATAGATAATTGATTATCTGTAACGTAATTATTGTGTAATGGATGATTTAATGGTCATGTATTGCATAATACAAGGTCATGCATTACACAAAAATGTATTATGCAGTGCATGACTTTTGGATTGATGCATCGTACAATAATTGTATTGTATTGTATAAGATCCTCATTCCATTGGATGAGGGGCGTTGAAGTGGAGAGAAAAAATTATTTTTTAGTAGGAACACTTCGTTCACATGTTGAGGTGGCGTGTTTAACTAATAAATACTTATTATATATATATATTTTAATGTAGGCATGTAATAGTTGTAGGTCTCTTATTGTAGGATTGCTATTTAAATTTATAAATATATAACTGTATTTCTTGCCCACTTAATAGCTCGTTGAAAAGAAAGGAGAGCTGGTGACTAGAAAAATTATTAGGGTCTTTTAGAATATAAAAGGTTGTTTGGTAAAATTCTTACCGGTAATTTATAACTTTTAATTATTAATTTTAATTATAAGTTATAATTTTAATTATAAATTATTACCGGTAATTTTTAACTTTTTATTATTAATTTTAATTATAAGTTATAATTTTAATTATAAATTATAACTATTTTTTATTCTATTTCAGTTATAAACTATAATTTTTACAAAATACTTATAACTTTTACTACAAGTTACTATTTATAAATTATTTGTTTCAGCAATGCTATATACCCTTAATACGACATTATTTACGTGATATTCTCAATAAATAAAAACATATAATGTATTATAAGTAAGTTATTTTTATTTTTAATTTACTTAATAAAAATAAATTAACATTTTACTACGTAAAGTATTTTTATTTATATAATTAAATAAAAATATCACATAAAAAAAATATCAAGTGGTGTTCCAAAAATATGGAATGATTACTTGCTGGGGCTAAGGGTCCCTAGCGGGAATTGAATGCCAATAAAGCGAAGTGCAAGGACAAGATTTTAATGGGACATTGAAGAGAGTAGGGCAGGACTTAGGAGTAGGACTCGTTTGGTTACGAAGCTTATAGCTAGGTTCGTATTACCTAGTATTGGGGTGGGGTTCGATTTGATTTAGGATTCACGTTATATATATGGAAATGAAATAATGGTTGGTGTGGCCTATTTCTGAAGCATGAGTAATTATTCCATAGGTTTAGAGTATTATGTAATATTTTTATTTAATTATATAATAAAAAATATTTTATATAAAATAATATAAATTTATCTTTATTGGGTAAATAAAAATAAGAGAGATTTACTTAGTATACATTATATATTTTTATTTATAAAAAATACTACATAAATATATTACATGATACTCGAAGAATACTTAATAATTTTTTCTAAAATACAATAAGTAGATGGGTAGAGCCCTTGGTTAGGCCAATAAAAAGCAACTAGGATGAATATGTTATTATATTTAAATGTATTGACAATCGTAATATCAGGTGAAAATTTTAAAGTACAAAAATTTCAAAACATATTTAACCATTTTTAATACCTTGAAATATCGAAATATTTAATTCTTCTATGTTTCAATGCATTTAGGGTTGTAAAATTATGTGAAAATCTGTGAAGTATAAAAATTTCAAAATATATTAAATAATTTTTAATACCTTATAATAGAGAGGAATCTTGGCACCTCAATGGTTTCATATCTTATCATGTGGTTCGCGGTTCGAGTCTCCTTACCCTATTTTCTCCCTCCCCTCCTCTCCTCGCTGTCCCAATCCAAAAAAAAAAAACCTTATAATAGAGAAATATTTAATTTTCAAAATAGATAGCTACTTGCAAGAGATGCTTTACACTTGCATAGATCTGTCCTTATGCGTTAATACATTTTCATTTGATAAGTGTTTTTTTTGTGGAAAAGTCAAAAGCTAATTTGTTGAACTAATTTCAAAAATGACTTTTTTGTGAAAATCTTTTTTTTAATAGCACTCAAAAGACATTTTTGAATCCTCAAAAAATCATTTTCCCTCTTTTTTTTTTTTTTTTTGGGTTTGGGTTTGAAGATCCTGATTGGTGTTTTGGGATTCTGAAATTATAGTATTCAAAGCTGACTAGAACTTTGCAAAATGCTCAGATTATCATATATAGAGGCACTGAAATCTTTATAGAACTTTTTAAAATCTTTATGAAACCTTTTAATATCTCTGGCCACGTGGCATTCATTGGGAAAATCAGAGTGGATTAACCGCAACATCAATCCTCCTCCATTTATTGAAGCTTCTTATTTATTTTTTGGGTCATCAAATTGGAATAAGAGATCAACATTTACAGTGACAGGGTTCAACGAATCATTCTTCATAACTTCTCCATGATTTTAACATTTTTCTCATGCAAAATCCAAATCGTAACAATAATAATCCAAAATGGAAAAAAACATGAAATGCAACCTTCAACAATTTCTTTTCTTTTTATTTAAAAAATCATTGTAAAAAGCAACAAAAGTTAGTTATTGAGATTATTCTAACCCACAAAATTTTTACTAAATATTTTCCCGTCACATGCGGGGACTCAGGGGCGAAGCTAGAACTACCATATTTGGGAGAGGGGGGCAATTTAACTTAGGGTATGAAATATATAAGGTATAATTATTTATTAATTTGGGAGAGGGGGGAAATTATTTATATTTTGAGATTTTGGACTCAAGACTTTTCCAAAACCCAACAAACTTTGTAGTTTTCAAGAGACACATGCATTCAACTGTCTATTTTTTTTGGGGGGGGGGTAAATGCAGTTTTTAGATTGGATTAATGTTGCAAATGGCATTAAGTCATATAATTTCTTTAGCTCCTCACCAACACAGACAAGTTCTTGAGTGAGGTCATGTAGGGAAGGTGAAAGTAGTTAATGTTAATGGGGGGGACACCACAAAGGTTGGCCCAGTTAACAGAAATATGGTGATTCTTAATAACTTGCAATCTAATGGTATGACAATGTGTACCAAACACGGTCTTCGAGGTTCACGAAAAAGACTGCCAATGGAGGTAGATGATTGCGCAGTCTTGAGTGGTCCTCACTGAAATTTCATCGCATTATAATTACTTGTTTAGCTGAGCTGCTGAGGGTTGGTTACACTTTTTTTTGCTTTGCCATTATTTATTTTGTTGAAACATTAGGATCATAGCTAGGTGACAAAAATAAAGTCGATGTTGCTGCCCACGTGAGATGTACACAGGATTTTGATGTTATTTCAGGATGAGTTTGAATAGACAATTGAACATGTACCTTTTTTCTATGTACATGCCATTTTTACTGACCAATATGAAACTATTTTTGCTTAGAATTGATCATGATGTAAGATTTTTGCATATTCTTGGCATATGGTGGATGTTATTAAGTGTCACCTCCTTGTTCGATGTCATTTTCACCACAATCTTACTTTGTCCTTCAACCTTTGTCGTAAAAGAATTTTTCATGAAGAGCTGTTCTTCACTAGTCATTGTTTGATAAGTGATGAACATTTTTTGATCTGCATGCATATGTAGGGTTGCACTGGTATTCACCAACAACTTTTTGGGGTTGAATTTTACCAAATTGACTTCGGGCACTACAGTCGTCAAGTTCAACTTAGACACGTCAAAAGAGAGATTTTCTATTTCAAATATATTGGCCTGAGCATGCTTTGGCCTCTTGGAGGCACTACCTTGGTTTTTGTGGCTTTGACAATCTTCCACACATGCTTTGGCCTCTTGGAGGCACTACCTTGGTTTTTGTGGCTTTGACAATCTTCCACACGACAATCTTCCACACAATGGCATGACTTTAACGCACACGAATCACTTCCCCTTGAACGTCTTTGAATCACCACATCTGACCTTTGAATGCGATTCTTCTGTTTTTTTACTTTTTGAGTATGTTTCACCATGTTTACCTTACCCTTGAGCTGGAACCCCTGATTTCTTTTTTTCTCAGAACAATGATTATCTTCTTCAATCCTTAACTTAATTATCAGATCTTCAAGTCTCATTTTTTTTTCTTTTGTGCTTTAAGTAATTTTTTGAAATCCTTCCAAGACGATGACAATTTCTCTATAATAGCCGCCACTTGAAAGGATTTAATCAGTAACATTTCTTTTGCATGAATTTCATGCTGTATTACTTAAAGCTCTTGGACTAGACTTATGACTGTCTTAGAGTCCACCATCAAATACTCGAGAAAACATCTAACAACGAATTTTTTCATACCGACATTTTTTGTCTTGTAATTTTTATTAAGGGATTCTCATAACTCGTTGGCCGTTTTTATTGGATTATACAAGTTATACAACGTATTATTCAAACTGTTGAGGACATAGTTCTGACATTAAAAATAAGGTGCTTCCAAGCTTTGGTTGCAACAACTATTTGTCGATCTGTCTCATTTTTAATCAGAGCTGAAGTATTTTCTTAGAGAAATTGGACCAAATTAAGAGTCGTGAGATAAAAGAGTATCTTTTGTTGCCATCTCTTAAATTTAGTCATGTTGAATTTTTCTAATTTTTCTCTATGGTTCACTGGAACCATTGCAGGAATAGGGGTGAGAACAATTCCACTAACAATAAGGGGTGGAATAGTAGTCGTTCCACTAGTAGTCATCGGAATTGCAGTTCAACTACTTTCAATTTCGATTTTCATTATTGTAATAACCCGAAATAACACAAAACAAAAATGTACAAATGTAAACAAAATAAATCGGTAATAGTAAATTTTCTAAAAATTGTAACTGCCGAACATAAAATTCCAATAGTATATTTGTAAAACAATATTCTATTTTAATATTGTTATACGAACTATAGCTATCTAACAAAAATGTAAACAGAGAATAAAATAATAAGGTATATAGATATTAAAACTTATACAAATTGTATGAGAAAATATTGATATTCGAACTATAGCTACCTAACAAAAGTGTAAATAGAGAAATAAAATAATAATGTATACAGATAATAAAACTTACACAAACTATATGCAGAAAACTAGATGAATAACACGCAGATAAAAAAAAATCTCATTTGTCTTCTCCAGTAACTGAGATTTTAAAACAAAAGAGAAATCTTGCCTTAAGATCTGAAGAGAGAAGCGACGACGGAGAAGTCCAGATCTGGAGGGGTAAGGAGCAATGGCAACAGAGGAGTCTAGATCTGAAGAGAAGAATAGCGGCGAAGGAATGGCAACGATGAGTTCTTGAGTTGGCGGCGGCGATGGAGGACGATGGAGCAGCGTTCGTATCGGCAAAGGATATGGCGGCGGCGACGGAGGAGAAGAAGTGGGCAGTTGTCGGATAGAGGAGGAGAATGGGCAACGACGATTGCTAAGGCGGCGCGAAAGAGAGAGAGTTGATGCTGTTAGAATTTTATATTAGTTTTTCACTTTGAATTCGCTGGTCTTCCACTTTGATTTGTGGAGTTTCATATCAATCATTAATAACTATAAGGATAAAGTTCTCATATTGGACAAATTCAAAATTCAAAATTCTCATATGTCAGAGTTTTATCTTTCATAATTGTAAATTTAGCAAATGTGATAAGAGGAAAAGTAAAATATCTTAAATATGAGCAAATCAATCATGATTTATGATGCGATTAAAATTAGTAAAAGAACTTTAGTAGGATTAAAAATCTTATGAAGTCTAAAAAAAGAATTAATCTTTAACTTTCTCTTAATTTAATACATGCTAATTATCAAAAAAAAAAACTCAATACATGCTCCCATTCCGATTTTTACATGTTAGATGCTCTAGAGCTACTCGATTCTTTATTTATGAAATTATACGACTTCCAAACGGTACCAAACAATGATAGTAGATGCACGACTAAATTTTAACAGATTGAGTTAAGAAGATTTATATTTGACCAAGAACAACCCAACGGATAATATTTACTACTTTACCACGAATGAAGGCAATTTTTGGTCAAATTTGGTCAAATTTATTATTTTATAAAAGATTTAATTTGCTAATTATGTGGGCTTGCCACATCTATTTGAGGCTTGATTTTTTTCTTGCAATCTTATTTTGTATTCTAATTTCTAAATTTGAACTCAGCTCAAATCTTTCTAATGTTTGATAGTTGTTTGAATTTTTTTTTTATTTTTGCTTTGTTAGCAGGTATTGCCTTTCTTGCTTATTCTTACTATAAATAGGATTTCATGGGTTATAAATAGTAGTTGTAAGCGTTAGGGCAATGGAGTCTTTAATCAATAAAAATTTTAAAGACTAGCCCTTTATTTTGCTTTTGTTTTAGAGAGACGATCTCTAAATTTAAGCAGGCTTGCAAATTTTAATACGTTTACTCGCATCATTAGACCTTACAAAGTGAAAATTTCATAATCACAAACCATATTGCATAGTAAAAAATATATTTTTAGATTTGATAGTTTCGTAATTTTTGTATTATATTGCATAGTAAAAAATTTATAATTTTTTTTATCAGATCTAAACCGGCTAACTAAATTTAACAATTGCATCTGTAAAACGATCAAAAAGAAAAAAAAAAAAAATTACTTAGTACCAACAACTATATATAAAAAATCAGTACCAACCAACAACTATTGTGAGAAATAACAACTGGAAAACAGATATTGAAAAAGGTCATTAACATGTCACAATTGGAGCTTTATCTCATTTACTCTTAATTAATTTTAGGATTACCAAACTAACCCTTATCTTAGCCCCTGTTTGGTTTCTCAAAAAAAAAACTGATTTTTTTGCAAAAAGCTAACTTTTTATGCTATACTGTTTAGTTTTTTAAAATGCCAACTAATTATTTTTTATCTCTCGTTTTAAGAAAAAAAAACTTATACACATTTCAACACACACACCCTAATTTTTTAAAATTAAAATTACTATAATCGATCTCATACACGTACAAGCCATAAAAACTATTTTTATGTGGATTTTCATCCATCCCCCATTTTACCAATCAAACAATAAATTATAAATTATGTAGGACAGTAACATATATACAGTTAAACCCCACCTCAATAATCTCACAACTCACCATGTCCTTGGAAGATGCCAGATGTTGTTATTACTACATGAGTATCGTAAAGAAATTAATTTAAATTAATTTTTTAGAGTCGTTTGGTAACGTTTATAGTTTTTTATTTTATGTTTATAAAAATTAAAAAAAATATTTTTTTTATTTTTATGAAAAAATAAAAACAAAAACATGTTTGGTAATATAAATGTTTGAAAAGTAGTTGTTGTATTTTTGTTTATTTTTATGAAAAAATAAAAACAAAAACATGTTTGGTAATATAAATATTTGAAAAGTGGTAGTTGTATTTTTGTTTATTTTTATGATATAAATATTTAAAAAATAGTAGTTGAAGGTTACGGATGAATCTAATCAAAACTTGTTTACAAAAGAAGTGAAAACACATTTTTTCTGTTTCTTAAAATTTCGTAAATTTTAAAAACTGTTTACAGTTTTTTGAAAATAAAAATAATTACCAAATATATTTTTGTTTACAATTTACGAAAAATTTAAAAATAAAAAATAAAAATAAAAAACATAAACGGTACCAAACGGCACCTTAATATTTTTGTTTATGGCAAATTTTAGGTTTATTAGAAAGTTTCTTGTGATTAGGAAATTGTGATTGTTTAGGAAACAAGAATTTAGATAGTCTTTGTGTTTTGATAGAGTAAAATTAAAGGATTTAAGATTCTGAATTTGTGACTTATCTAAATAGGAATCAAATTAAAAGATCAAGTACTAATACTCACAAACAAGTACATGGTACAAGTTGTTAAAGCATGAGTAGTGTGTAAGTCTTGACCACATGACAGCTCGAGTGGTCAACTGTTTGCTTCAGTAGTGCCCAAACTTTTTAGTTGTTTTTAAATTCTGCCTGCCTAAAATTTGGTGATCTATCTATATAGATCCTTGGTAGTGCATGTAAATAACTTTTGAAATATTATTCTACTGAGTATCAAGATTATTCAAGAGTTGGTTTATGCATCACAAATACAAAAGATTATTCAACAGCAAAATTTAGATAGCGTTCTAAGTTCTGACGGAAGATTTTGACGGAGAAGACTGCTACGAGAATTCGTTGCGGTAGGAATCAAACAGATGACAGTTAACGAGGATTCGGCATACAAAATTATGACAGAAAATTGAGGAGTCGATCAACAGAGTATGTAAAATTATTTTTGTATCTGTTCTTTATTAATATTTGTTTCCTAGACTTGGTAGTTCCGTTAAAAATTTGTTTGTTGTGGATTCTTCCTAACTTGAATTTTTCACGTTAAAAATCTATTTGTTGTGGATTCTTTTTCTTAGATGGTTTGTATGGATTGTATGGATGTAATTGATGATTAATAGATATAATATTTTTTTTTAAAATTAAAGAAAAAATCATATTTTTCAAGTATTGTCAGGTTATATTTAGAGTTAAAGAATTGTAGATTTGGATCGGAATAATAGTTTGAAATTTTTTATTATTTTATATTTGCTTAATAAATTTACGTTCGAATTTATAATTCATTGTTTGGATCGTATTTCATATCCCATATACGAGGAATAATTAATTAGTTTTTGGGGGAGGATGAGATATGTTGTCTAGAGCTTAAAAGCAGTAAGGAATTACGTGTGAAATAATAATTTTACGCTTTAATATTTATTTTTATTTTTTAAAAATATCTCCGAGATAGTTATTAGTATTTTTTAAAAAATTTTAATTTTTAATTTTTAGTTATTAATTATTCTTTTTTTACTTTTTATTTTTACGCTTTTTATACTTGGATTAGTTAGAATTAAATTTTAATATTATTTTTTTTTACTTTGCAACAGCATTTTTTACTTCCTTTTTTTTTCGTCTCTCGGTTTATCTACTTTTACTTTTTCTTTAAATTCTTTTTGGTTTTATTTATTCTTTTCTAATTTTTGGTCTTATTTAAACTTTTTTTTTGTTTTATTTGGCAATATTTTAATTGTATCTGTTCCATATACATAAAACTAGCAAAAATCCGTGCTACGCACAGTGAGATATATATATGTACAATATGACATAATTTAAACTCATATAATAAATTTTATTTTATTAAATTATATCATTTAATATTTTAAAATATTTTAGAAAACATTGTATAAAATTTTTTGTCATATATTTTTGGCATTATTCCGTTTTAACCTATTCATCAATTATTATTTTTTATGTGGACAAATTATTTCTCATTCTCATTACTGTTATTATTTTTATGATTGACATATTATCTTTCTTTTATTGCTCTGTCATGGTGCACTGCACTAGTTCCTTCTCAAACATTTTTTTACATGATTCTATACCGTTGCGATACTGAAATCAAAACGAGACACTATAAACTTGAACACATCTCGTTAACGTCATCAAACATAATTTAGCAATTAATTACATAAAAAATTATAACACCATTATTTATAATTTATTATTTGTAATACATTAATATTTAGAAATTTAAAAAAATATTAATATAAAACCATTATGTATTAAGTGTATTAATATAAAAAAATGTATAAAAGTTTATAATTTTAAATTTTTAGAAATTTAAACTTCTAAGGTCAAACACCTAATAATGTATAATTATGATATAGAAAATATGTTTGACATATATTGACCTATTGGAAAATGAATAAATTGTTAAAATTATATATTTTTAGATATTGGTAAAAACTATGTGCAAATTTGTGAAAAACATGTTTTTTTGGAAACCTTTGAAAATTGATAGGAAATATGGATTTGTTTGGTATTTCGGATGGAATTGAATAGAATATGAAAGATAAATAATATCGTGGGGTCTATTTTTTTTTTAATACTAGGAGATTAATAAATAAATTATGTGTATAGTGAGAAATTTGATTCATATTTAATTAAGGTAAAATAAAAAATAGAATAAGATTTATGCAGCTATTTTTGACTATTAGATTATGAGTGATGATAATTTAGAGTCTGGTACTAATAATACCTATGGTGTCTTGATATTATTAATATCATAAATGAGGTATTAGTAATCTGGTATTTGCTGAATTATTAATCCTAATTATGCGATAGAAACGCAGAATTAGTAGTTGATGAGAAAAAAATTTAATATGTGGAGCCCACATGTTTTTTTAATCCAATTCGACCCACCTAATCTCCGAATCCAAACATGTTCTGTGTAATTTAAATAATAGCATTTGATAAGAAATAAACAAGGAAGGAAACATATGTTTGAAATAAATGAGTATTTATAAATGCCAAAATTAAATAGTAAAAAATATGAATAATTATACTTACCTCCCATGATATTTACGCTTATTACAAGAACTACCTATGTGGTCTTTGAAATTACACTAACCTCCCATGAGATTTAATTTTTAACATCAATTGCATCTAACCGTTACATTTTTGAACAAATTTTTATGATCCAATCCGTTCATTACGTAAAATTCGTCGAGTTTGTTTAGCATATGAAAATTTAGATTCATCCGATATCTGTAATTAAGTGATTGAATAAGATCTCATAATAAATAAATAAATAAAAATTATTCAATCACTTAATTACAGAAATCGGATGAATCTAAATTTTCACATGCTAAACATACTTGACGATTTTTACGTAATGAACGGATTGAATTATAAAAATTTATTCGAAAATGTAACGGTTTGGTACAATTGGGTGCAATTGATGTTAAAAATTAAATTTCAAGAGAGGTTAGTGTAATTTCAGAGGTCACATGGAAGGTTTCTGTAATAAGCTTAAACATCAGGAGAGATAAGTGTAATTATTCCTAAAAAATATCTTAATACGAATTTAAGTATAGTTAATGTAGATCAATTATAAAATGACATGTGTTATTATTAAAATTTAAAAATTTAAAAATTTGAAAAAATTAGGATAAGAGTTTTATGGTAAAAAAAGATAATGATGTTTTATTATAATATAAGAAAAATGCTAACCACCACCTAAATGGGCGGTGGTTAAAGGTATATAATGTATAAATATTTGTGTAAAATATATTAATATTTGTGAAAGTGGTAGGTCTCATACCAAAAAATATATTAATATTAAAAAAAAATTATTTTTATTAAATTATTAATTACTGCCTATTAAACGAGAGTTAGCATGATACATAATATAATATATAGATTAGATATTATACTGTCAAGTGATTTAAAAAAGATAAAAATAGTTATCATACTCTATTCAAACTCACTGGTAACAACAATGAGTGGGCTGTACCAATCAACAAAAAATTTTTTAAGTCAGATTATGTAAAAAATATTAAATATAATAAAATTTATAACAAAGAAGTTGAATTTTGTAATAATAGAGTAGTGCAATTTTTAAATGTAAAAATAAAGTCAACTTTCTCAAATAATGTCTTTTTGATATAATATTATTATTTTTCTTTAATCTTTATTAAAACAAACAAATAATTGGGTTAAGTTGCCAATTATAAATATATTTACCTCATGAAATAAATAAATAAATAAAAACTGAACTAAAGTAGTGACATTTAAATCAAATTAGTATACCAAAATAATTAGTCCCGAGACTCTTAATCCATACTAATTAAGTACGAAATTCCGAGCATTATTGAAATGAACTTGTTTTGAGAAATGCTTTACCAAGCTACGCATCTTCAAGCTTAGGCGCCTTTGCATTTTGTTCAAAAGCGACATGCAACTTATATAAGAGCTGAAATAGGAGTGAGAGCGCATTCCTCTTTCTAGGAGCTCGTTCCTTTTTTAAGAATTAGTTGTGATCTCATTGTCCTATTTATAGTTGGATTTTTAGATTTTATTTATTATTTTTTTCGTGTTCAATTGCTTCTATATATATTATCAATGTGAGAGGCTTGAGTTAGATGTCAATTTATTGGTAGTGTTTGATATTATTGAAATTAATAATTTATAAATTATAACGTATAATAGAAATTGTGAATATTTGGTAAAAAAATATAATTTGTTATTAGAATGAAAAAAAAATAGTTATAAATTATATCAAAAATTATGAGTAATTAAAAAAATTTATAAATTATAACTAAAATTAGTAGTAAAAAATTAAAAAATTATTAGTAATAATTTTGATAAATATCCTATTAAAATCTTAATGAAAGTCCAGTCATGCCAGTTATGGGCCTTGCATGTGACGTATCCAAAAGGTTCTCAATTTTATTAATTATTATTATTATTATTATTATTATTTTTGTTGTAAATAATGGTAAACAACAGTTTCACATTCTGAGAGGCATGTATTAAGGAAAATGCTTTTTGAACAAACGCCAACCACATAAACTATGCAAAGTTAATTTTGATTATTTATTTATATTAAAATTGATAAATATTATAAATTTTAATATAATGAAATGATTAAATTTTAATTTTTATAATTAATTTATAATTAATTATCTATATACATAGTATTATTAATGGGTATATATATATATAAGAGATAAAAAATACACTTAATACATATTACATATATTTATTTATAAAAAATAATACATAAATAATAACACAACATACTCTCAAAGTAGTTAATAATTTTCCGCAGTGGTCTCACCATAGGGCTGCCAACTTGGCAACTTGCCAGTTAGTGACATGTGATGTTGACGATGATCATTACACTGATGTATATATTTAATGTTTTTTTTTCAAAAAAAAATATTAATTATCGGTCAATAAATAATAAATAATAAATTTATAATATATAGATATTTATATAAAATATATTAATATTTATAAAAATAATAAATTCTACGTTTAAAATTATATTAATATTAAAAAAATTTATTTCCATTATTTTATTAACCATCGCATGGTTTGCGTGACCAATTTTTACTAGAATTTTGCTTCTTCAACCTTGAAATGGACAGCCATACACCACCTTTTTGACCACTCCGACCGAAAATAAATTTGTGTGAAGAGTAATTTGAGAAAAAATTAATTTAAGCATTCTTTCGTTTTAACATAAAATATATTTTAATAAAATATTATATATTTTTAATTATTTAAAAAGTAAGTAAAATGATTTTTTAGTAAAATATTTTATAACCTGAGATAAAATTATTTTTTATTTAAATAAATTGATAAGTTATTTTTACTTTTTTAAGAGATCTATCTAGAGTCTAATTATTTTTAAATTTTTATAATTTTTTTGTGTCAATTTCTAAAATAAAAAAACATAAGCTAATGACGGTGGTGATAGCTATTACTTGAGATAATTTTTTAAAAGATTTTTTATATGATTTTTTTTTTAATTTTTAGTAAATTTTTGTTATGGTAGTTTAAAAAATGAACTTTTTAGATTTCTCATAAAAATATAAAAAAATGACCAAAAAAGTTCATAGAAGACAAAAAAAAAAAACTTAAAAGTGAATTGTTTTCAAGTTTAACCAAAACGGTTAATATTTTAAATTTGTTCCATCACGATGCGTAGAAAAGAGAAAAAAATCTAGATAAAACGATAAAAAATAAAAAAACTTAGAAAAAACAAAAGAAAAACAAACAAAAAAAGCCACAAGTAAAGTTATATCCCAAATAGCGAAGCTCCAGAAATTATTGGACCAAATACAGATATATATTTTTTTATAATTTTGTTGTGAAAAATATTTTATTTTACAAAAAAAACTTTATTTTAAGAATATTTTTTGTGTTGACCGAATACTAAAATATAAAAATAAAACACTTTTTTATAAACAAATTCTATATGAAAATATTTTGTTAAAAATATATTTTACATTGAAATGAATTAAACCTAAATTGTAAATTTTACTGTTAAATATATGATGGGTTTGATCCACAATTTAAACCATAAAAAAGTAAAAATTATTCAATTACATCGTAAGAAGGTGGGTGAACAAAATAAAATCAATTCTCCTCAAAACTAGGACTCTCAAAATCGATCGAGACTTCATTTTATGAGTTTTGGATGGATCTACTAGGACTCTCAAAATCGATCGAGATTTCATTTTATGAGTTTTGGATGGATCTACAACGATAATTCAAATTGTTTATTTAATAGGTCATACATAATAGATCATTTATGCAAAAAAAAAATTATTTAATCGGATATTTATAAATATATAAACAAATAATAGTTTATTGTACAGAATAAACTGTACAACTTAACTAATTTTAAACTGACACAGTTCATTTTGTACAATAAATTACTATTTGTTCATATATCTATAAATATTTGATCAACGTAATTTTTTGCATAAATAATTTATTATGTAGAATCTATAAAATGAACAATTTAAATTATTATTATAAATTTATCCAAAATTCATAAAATAAAATCTTAAACGGTTTTGAGGGATTTTGGGTTTCCGAACAGAATAACACTTACTCACCCACATGTACCAATATCAAAATTCAAAAGCAGCACAAGAGAGGGTCCTTTGTAACAACAGCGGATGGAATGAAAACTAATGTCCGGAGTCCTTTAATGCTAACCAGTGCACTGGGTTACTCAATAAATAATGCAACCATATATGTAAAATATATTAATATTTATAAAAATATTAAATTTTATTAAAAATATGCATATAATTCATCAACTTAATTTAATCCATACTAATTTGCAACAACAGCGTGATTTATACGGATAAATGAGTTGAGTTAAATGGACTAAATGAGAAAAATAAGATAACTGAATTTGTTGCGAATTATATTTTTTTAATGCATCATTAATACACTTCAGTCTAACTATGATAGGTATTAATTATTGTATTTTTATATATGATATATTCTAACCTCATATATATATATATATATATATGTATATATATACACACATATATTAATATTTCTGATAACTTATTAGGTACCAATTAAAGCATTTATAATTTTGATTGATTTTTTTTTCTTGAATACATTGTGAATATTTTTTCTAACTATGAATTGTTAGAGAAATTTAAAGATATTATATTATTATTATTTAATAACCATTGTCGTTTTTAGTTAGTCATTTGTTTGGCATGCTGTGTATTATTTTTAAAAAAATTGTAATAGATTATCTTATTCTTTAGAAATTAGTTTTGAAAAATGAACTTTAAAATTTTATAAATTTTTAACTCGGTTAACCACATAAACTGCAGGTTAGAACTACCGAAAAACTTCAACCAACCTACTTA
>JAOTRH010000016.1:2505352-2518003 GCA_034768845.1 Heliamphora exappendiculata | reverse complement strand
AAATGACTATAATTATATATTTAATTAAAAAACTAACTCTCTTGATAAAAATAAATAAAAAATCGTATTAATATTTTAAAAATTATAACTTAAAAACAACAAGTAAAAGCATTTAAGATATTTTAACAAAATAATTTATTTTTATTAATTAAGTGTAAGAAAAAAGTAGCATAATGTATATTGGATTTTTTTATTTATCACAAACAATGGCCTTATTTTTAAAATATTAAAAGAAAAAAAAATTTAAAAACTTTTTATTAAACTTAATTAAACGTGGAGTCTATTCTTTTCTTTTTTTTTTATTCTCTTACTTTCTCAACTCTTTTTTAAGCATCAGATTAAATAAATCTCACTTATTAAAATTGATATATAAAACAAATATCACATCAAACTATTTTTCCTTGTAACATATAATTATCTAATATGCTATTAATTTTTATTTTAAAATTATATTATTTGAGATGTAAAAACACGTTTAAAAAAATTAACCCTTTTAAAAAAAAGTTTAGATGCGTTACTCTCACTCTTATTTTTTATAAATCCAATAAAAATAAATTAATATTATTTTATATAAAATATTATTTATTATATTATTGAATAAAATGCCACGTATACTGATGTTTGGATACTATCTAATAATTATTTTTTAATAAAAAATAAATGGAGTTTTAAAAAATTGTGTTTCAGGTACGTTAAAAACGCAGGTTGGGATGCGAAACTGGTGAACAAGTCGTACCCATGGATAGAGAAGCAGATTGTGCACCGGCCGGAGCTGGTGCCGTGGCAGATGGCGGTGAGAGACGGCCTCCTCGAGGTTGGGGTCTCGCCGTTCAACGGCTTCACCTACGACCACTTGTACGGCACCAAGGTCGGCGGAACCATTTTCGACAAGTTTGGCCGCCGCCACACCGCCGCCGAGTTGCTTTCCTCTGCCAATCCCCATAACCTTCGTGTCTTCACTCACGCCACCGTTCAAAAAATTGTTTTCGACACTACTGGTTCGTACTTCTTCTCATCAATACATGTGTTTGTGCTTGTGTCGACGCTTTTAATGATTAAGGGCCCATTTGGTGGCAATTCCAGCCTTTTGTCTTTTTAGTTAAAAATATAAAAAAATTAATATAATTTGTTTTATAAAAAAATTAAAAATTTTAAAAAATAAAAAAAATTAAATTAAGAGTCATGTTAACCACCGTCTATTTTTTCTAATTTCAATACACTTTTTAGTATGGGACTTACTACTTTTACATATATCAATACACTTTGCACATATATCTATACATCATATACTTCTTAACCACCACCTATTGAGCGGTAGTTAGCATTTTTCTTAAATTAAAATACTCATTATTAAAATATTTTATTTAAATTTTAATTACTTTTAAAATACAATAATATTTTACATTCTTAGTCCAATTATAGTCTTCGTTTAACAATCGAGGCCTTTTGTCTTTTTATTTAAAGGGTGCTGCGAATGAGAGTCCAATGGATTTTGGATAACAGTCTAATTGAGATAAAAATAATAATATCAATACGTTTTTTGGTGTGAAATTTTATTATTTTTACAGATATTAATACACTATACACAAATATCTATACATTATATATTCTTTAATCACGGTCCAATAAATTTTGATTAGTATTTTCTTTATTTAAAAGCCAAAAAACTAAGAAGAAGGCTCTTTTTACAACTCAAAAACTTTTATTTTTGCTTATTTCCTGTTACTACTTACTATGCCTATTGACCTAGTTATTTTTTCTTAGGGTTTTCTTTTTCGGGTATTTTGAAATTTCTAGTCGTTACAAACTATTATGTATTTATCTTTTAGGCTATATGCTTTTTACATATTTATGGGTTTGTGAATCTAATATTGATGTCCTTATAAAAAAAATAGTCTTAGACCAATTTATATTATAAAAATAAAATTTTATAAAACATACAATTCTATTTAAATTAGACAACAGTATTCGTTAAAATATGATTGTTTAAACTACTATTAAAATAATCGCTAAAAAACTCAAAATTCAAAGACAAATTAGTTAGGTATGTCCATCGCTTAAAAAAGTATATTTGTTGAAACTAATTTTAAAAAATACCAAAATAAAAAATAATATAAATCGAAGGCATTACTTGGCCATGTCTATTGGAAGAAACTGTAAAAACAAGAAGTTTTAATAATAATATAAAAGAAAAGGTGTATTTTCGGTAAAAGAGAAATTTTAGTAGGGATTTTTTAAAATTTTAATAAAAGAAAATTATCAAAAACATCACTCATGCACGAAATTTAATTAATTGGAGATCTACAACAACTAAGATGATTCCATGACATTCATTTTAAAAAAATATGGAGTGTTTACCTTTAAAAGCATACTTGTTACTTACTAATTCGATCATATAGTTTTTGATATTCAATTATATATTATTATTATTATTTATTTATTTTTTATTTTTATGTATAACCTTATCATCCATATACTCCTATAATTGAAATCTATGACAAAATAGATTATTATGTTAAACACCATTTATATTTGCAGGGAAGAAAGCAAAGGCAGTGGGAGTGATGTTCAAAGACGAGCACGGGAAGCAGCGGCGGGCGGTTCTGGGGAAGGGGCGGGAGAGCGAAATAATAGTGTCGTGCGGAGCAATTGGGAGCCCCCAGCTGCTTCTGCTCAGCGGCGTGGGGCCGGCGGCGGAGCTTAGGAAGCTGAACATATCGGTGGTGGTGGACAACCAGTTCGTCGGAAAAGGGATGTCGGACAACCCCCTGAACACGGTGTTCATTCCGACGAGTCGACCGGTGGAGCAGTCGCTGATACAGACGGTGGGGATCACCAAGATGGGGGTCTACATTGAGGCTAGCAGTGGTTTCGGACAGTCCCAGGATAGCATTCGCTGCAATCATGGCATCTTATCAGCTGAGGTAATTAATTCATTTGTAGCTCAGGTAATTAAGTATCGTTTTGCAACTTAATTTTAAGTTTTTTCTTTTTTTTTTTTTTGCTCTAAATTACTTTAAGTTAAAAAAATTAAAAATTTTAAAAATTTGTTCCGTTGAAAAATTAGTAAATCTTAAGTAACTAAAAAAGCCAAATAAACCATATGTAAAATTTTAAAATTATCCTCCAAATTAAATAAGATTTTGCCAAATAAAGTTAAAAAGTCAAAAAATCAATAAGATAAAAACTAAAGATTAGAAAATGATATTTTTTAACTTTTAAAGTTTTCAATCAAAAATCAAAAAAATTAATTTTAAATTAGTTTGCCAAACGAACACTAACTCAAGAGTCAAACAACAAGTAAAAAAAATATAAATGAAAAAAAAAAAAATTTCTTAATAATTTAAGCTTTTAAAAGGATTGATGGCTAACAATTTGATAGAGCAAGACAGTTAAAACCAGACATTTGTATTGTATTGTTGACTAGATTGGGCAGCTCTCCTCCATTCCCCCAAAGCAAAGAACAACAGAAGCCATTAAAGCCTACACCAAAACCAAGCGACAGCTCCCCCACGAAGCATTCATGGGAGGCTTCATTCTGGAAAAGATCGCCACCCCTCTTTCCACCGGCGACCTCAGCCTCTCCGACACCAACGTCGACGAGAATCCTTCCGTCACCTTCAACTACTTCACCCACCCTTACGATCTCCGGCGCTGCGTCGCAGGAATTCGCATGGTGGAGAAGCTTGTCAGCTCCAAACACTTCACCAACCTCACCCGGTTCGACAAACTCGCCGAGGATAAGCTGCTCAACCTGAGCGTCCGGGCCAATGTCAACCTCATACCCAAACACACCAATGACACTCAGTCCCTGGAACAGTTCTGTAAAGACACTGTCATCACCATTTGGCACTACCATGGCGGCTGCCACGTGGGCAAGGTTGTGAGCTCTGACTATAAGGTTCTCGGCGTCGACAGGCTCCGCATCATCGATGGCTCCACGTTTAGTGAATCGCCCGGAACTAATCCTCAAGCCACTGTAATGATGATGGGCAGGTAATTTAAATATTTGACTACGTGCACAAATTGAAAATATAGAATTGGTTCGTTACAGGTTAATAATAAGGTCTTAAATGTTAAGAACTTTTTTTTGTATATAAAATAAAAATAATAAGGTTCTTATTGGTAAGACGGGTTATGTGTTTTAAATCTGTATGCGTAAACTTCTTCATGACTAAAATCAGAAACACTTGTTCATGAATACGAATAGTGTGCAATTGTGCTAGAGACACCTCATGCTTTATGTTTTACTTACTACTTATTGGGTCTCACTTCATCATTTAGAGTGAAATTGAAACTCATAATTTTTGCGAGAAGTGGGTAAAATATAGAATAAAATATGAAATGTATGTAGTTTTATTCAGGTATTTGTTCTAAAAATTCTCCACCTCTCTCTTTTAATGCACCAAAAAACTATTTGATTAAGTGAGAATTTGAGGTACGAGAATCTTGAGACATAATTTAATGGCCTTTAATACAAGGGGACATAAGAATAAGAAATTTTCAGGACAAAAGATCTTGTGCCTGAGGCTTTTTTTTTTTTTCAATTATTCTTGGTTCTTTTTTCTAGGAAAAACCCAATTAAATCTCTATGCAATAATGGATTCTTGTGATGTGCAATGATGCAGGTACATGGGAGTAAAGATTTTGAGAGAGAGACTAGGAAGATCAGCTGGTATATAGAGACTAGAAGGCCAAGTGGGAGCACAAGAGGAGATCATCCTGTGTTTTTACAGTGGAAATGTGATATTGTTGTTTGAATTCTTAGCAAGCAGTTAAAGTTGTAGAGATAGGCTTGCCCACAAATTAATCTTTTCCTTATAGTTTCTCCACAATAATTATTTTAGTCTAGTATAGCTACTGAACATTATGAAGTCATCTGTTGGTATCTCCGCTATATATGGAACTTTTCACCTAAAGCTTGTTCTTTCCATCATTTTTCTCTTTGTTGAAGGGATGTGTTTGGATATAGAATAATGCATTCTTTCTCATTTATTAAAACTCTAATAAAACGAGTCTAAGAATATATATATATATATATATATATTACTTGACAAGAGAACGAACCTATAATGACATTGATAATGACATTGATGATGTTTGGTATTACTGAAACTAGTAACTTATAAATTGTAACTAGTAACATAAGTTGTAAGTGTTAAGTAATATTTATAATTTGTAATTGAAATAAAAAAAATAGTTATAAGTTGTAATAAAAGTTGTGAGTGATTAAAAAAAATTTATAACTTATAATTAAAATTAACAACAAAAATATAAAAAATTATCAATAATAATTTTGCCAAACACGCCCACGTTGTTTAATGACTTTAATCCAATCCTTTAGATCATAATTGGGTTGCCACTTCAAGACTCTGTACTTATACCCCCACATCATTTCCCTTTCAAGTTGATCAGACCTCGTCCTCTTAACCCCAGGTCATTCGAGTGTTTTTCTTCAAACCTTTCGATGTCTCAAGACAGAATGCGTGGAAAGTATGTGTGTTCAGCGTGTATGGCTTCTTGGCACCGCGTACGACTAACAAATAAGGAGTGTCGCTCATAGAATCGCACATGGGACCACTTACACGTGTCGATATACCGAAGAGAGAGAGAGAGAGAGAGAGAGAGAGAGACTAGGTTGTACCACGCACACTTCAGTGAAGAATATGCAGCAAAAGCAAAGATGTCAGTTACACAATTATGTATATATATTCTTCTTTTACCGAAAAACCTAGATACAACATATTTGCACTCTCTCTCTCTCTCTCTCTCTACTTCTCTTCTCTAAAAAATTTTACTAGATTGTCGGAGAATCCTTGCCAACACTGCATTGGTAACTTAGTGACCTTTTTGCAGGCTCAACCAGTGAAGAGGTCCAGATTCAAAGGAGGAGAAGTGGACACCATCAATGATATAATAGAAATCATTGTCAAAAGAGAACTAAAAGAGGCTAAGGACCATAGGCTCCACTGGTGATTCAAATCATAACCAAGCATAATTTGCTTTATTAATAGAGTAGAAATTGATTTTAAGGTTCACAGAGGATTTAAAGATTTTCAATTGTAAATAAACAATAGTGTCAATAAGACATTGATCTATAACTGAAGCCAATGATTGCTTTGTACAAAAACCAGAATACCCAGAAACCAAACACACAAACTGAAGTATCATAAGGTATGATTTTATGGTTTGATGATACCTTGCTTTTCAGCCCATGACCATTGATGGTTTTTGCAAAGAGCTTCAGGTTAATGCAATTTGTACTTCTGCTCAGGAAGAAAAAACAAGCTACCACTCGCCCATCAGGGTAATTCAAAATTCATTTGAAGGGCTTCATTCTAGTGGTGCGCATGGGCGGGACTTAACGAGATCCTGGCCATAATTTCAACGAAAATCCATGCTCGCTCATGCTGCCTCTAGATAACCTTCTTAATCTTTGCCAGAATGGCCTTCCTTTCCCCATTCTCAGAGGAGCAGAACTAGAGTGCCTTCTAAAAGACCCAAATTCCTCTCCTTCAAACTCAGCTGATCCACTCACCAAATACGAACCTGATAATGCTGTGTCTGATTCAAAGATAGGATCATAGCTAGGCATCGGGTAATGGGTCACTGAAGCTTCCCCCAGCTCACCTGAAACTTTACTAATCTTAGTATCCACGTCAATTGAAAGGTCATCCTGGCTGCAACTTCTAGATATAGGCACTTTTGTCTCATCAAACTCGCTGCAGACAAGCTTCAAAGCCTGAACGACTTCCCCCATGAATGGACGATGTGATACTTCTGGTTGCACACACATTGACGCAATTGCTGCTACCTTGGCTGCACTATCAAATGGGATATTTAGCCTCAGATTGGGATCAATGATAGCTTCTAAGCCTTCCTTGGTTGATAGGAGCGGACGAGCCCAAGCAACCAGATTTTCTTGACCCGCTGGCTGTGATAAATCCACGGGCTTTCTTCCACTTAGGAGCTCAAGGAGGACTACACCATAGCTGTAGACATCACTTTTCACGAGAAGGTGACCAGTCATTGCGTACTCTGGAGCTAAGTAACTGCAAACAAGAAAGTTCACAGCGAAAGAAGGTTTAAGAGATAAAAAGGCAGAAAGTCACAGAGAAGCTCCTCTCAATACACCCTTCCCTCCATAGCCCTCAAGAGCTTGCTTTGTGAGCCTAGGTTTGACCCACAACGATGATCCAAACTGTTTATTTCATAGACCCATAAAGATCCTCGTTGTGGGCCCATCCCAAACCCACGAAACTAAGCGTTGAGGGCTATAGGGAGAAGAAGGTATGGAGCAAAGCTCATCCCAAAAACACAATAGCATACACTCAAATAAAATACAGTATAATGGTTGACCTAATAACTAGTTCAACACTTGCAAATAATGAAATCAATTAATTCTATGCAATAAGCAATTGTCTCCCCAATTTGGGTCTAGCAACATGAATACACTTATGCTATTTTGTTGTATATAAGGCCATTAGTTTTCTGTTTGGAGCTTTTGGTGTAATGCTTATAATTAACATTTTATACAACATTATATCCAACAAAAAAAACTTACTCATAATTTAACATTTTATATAACATTAGATCCAACAAAAAAAACTTACTCTTAAAGTCCATTATGTTAAATTGGACCAAAATACCAAATACTACTCTAAATACCCATCATTTCACATCAACACCTTATTCCTCTATCTTCACCTCAAGCGACGACCGGCGAGCTCCGGTGATGATTCCGATGATCAACTCCAGTGACTTCCAATCACCAATTCTAACAACTTTTCAACAAACAATTTTGGGAACTTCCGACGACAAATTCCAATGCCTTTCTGACGACGAACGACTACCAACTCCAGAGACTTCCGATGACCAACTTCGGTGACTATTAAAACTAGAGATAAATTTATTTATTTGCATCTAGAAATAAGTAAATATAGATAACTTTTACTGTTCAAATACAAAAAATGGTAAAATTTCTCTTTAGTGTTCACTTATAATAAACTAGAGATAAATTTATCTGTAAGTATTGTCATTTATATACTATAAGTGATAAATTTATTAATAAGAATTATTCTTGAGATAAACTAACATCTATATATAACAAATAAATTTATCCATAAGTATTTTTCATTGAGATAAATTTATATGTAAGAGATAAAGTTAAGTAAATGTTTGTCTAATACAAACAAGTTTATATGTAAGAATCGTGCTTGATATGCTAAAAGTAATAAATTTATCTGTAAGAATTATTATTAAAATAAACTAACGTTTATATACAACAGATAAATTTATCTGTAAGCATTTTTCTTTGAGATAAATTTATCTGTGAGAGATAAATTTATGTGTAAAGAATAAAATTAAATAAACATTTGTCTAATACAGACAAGTTTATTTGTAAGTATCGTGCTTGATATACTAAGAGTAATAAATTTATTTGTAAAAATTATTCTTGAAATAAACTAACATGTAACTAACATTTATTTATAACAGATAAATCTATGTGTAAGCAATGACAATACTTACAGATAAATTATAGAAAAAGTTATAAGTAAATTTATCTGTAAACATTTTTTGTAACTAATATTGATCAAAAAAGTTGCCGCAAAAGCTATATGAGGGCTGTAGGTTGCTGGAGAGTGGCATAGGGATCACAAACATGTCTCACAATATGATGATGCAATTAACCTTCTTTCGGAGAAAGAAGAAAGAATGCCGAGATCCTCTTCCCCGGTCAGCCCGACACTAGATTTGGTATATACGCGTTGGCCTTGATCGTCGTTTGTATGCTCTCTATCTTTGTCAAGTGGCTCTCTTACACCAATCTCGTCGCTGGAGACTGATCCAATTGCGTTGCTGCCAGGATGATCCAAACGCCCGTCCACACCGTCCAGATTGGTTTGGCCTATATCGATGCTGGCGATAATGTCGTTCAATGCCAGCTTGTTTCTCGTTGCAGTTGCCGAGCACGCGAAGGGTTCTTCAGGAGTAGGATTTTCAATAAGAGTGATTTTGTCCATAAAATTACCAAACATTAAATTAGAGGGCCTTAGGCTTTAAAGCTTCTAAAACAATGGACCTAAGAAGTTAAAGAAAAATTAAGTGTACTAAATACACTACAATGGCTAAAAGTTAGACTTATGATTAATTATCCCTTTCTGCTAATCATGGGCCTGGTGTGCGGCCATAGTTTTTTGTTGGGATTAGAGCCCATGTTTCTTTCCTCACTATTTCCCTGAATCTCTAACAGAAATAATATCAGCCAATTGCAAAATTAAATCCTTTGCAATTGTTGGTTCTGACACTACCACCACATCACCATCATTGTCATTGTCATTAGTAATTATTACTATTGATTATAGAACAATTGGTTGCGGCAAGTGGTGGTAGTAAATAAGAAAGCAATTTTTTTTTAATAAAATAAGACTTCATACCCAAAAGTTCCCATAACATGTGTTGAGATGTGTTTGTGTCCTTCATCAAGTGCTGTCCTAGCCAATCCAAAATCTGAAACTTTAGGTGTAAAATCGTGTTCTAACAAAATATTGCTGGATTTGAAGTCCCTGTGTATAACACGAGGGTTAGAGTCTTCGTGTAGATAAGCTAAACCCCGAGCTGCACCAAGGGCAATCTTCATTCGAGCACTCCAATCAAGAGGGACAGCTTCCTTGTCAACTCCTGAAGTGCAGGAAAAGATAACAACCACAAATGAACCTCTCAGGCGATTAAGTAAACTTAACCAAATAACTGCAAAGATCTAACGGTACTAAGTTCAAGAGGTATCTACCATGTAAATGGGATTCCACACTTCCATTAGGAACTAGTTCATAGACCAGGCAGCGAGTATGGTCCTCTGTGCAGATGCCGATTAACTTGACCAAGTTTCTATGGTGCAGACGACTAAGCATCTCAACTTCAGCCAAGAACTCACGGCTGCCCTGTTGATCATCTCTCTTGAGAATCTTCACAGCCACCTTGCTTCCATCATCAAGAATGCCACTATAGACAAGTCCAAAACCACCTTCCCCGAGTATTCTTGAATTATCAAAATTATCTGTGGCTCTCTGTATATCATGTCGGCTGAAAATCTTAGCAGTTCCTGTATATGCCAACACGCTAGAACTAAATGACATTGATGCCAGACCGGGCTTGCATCCAAATGTCAATGATCCAGCAGCCCCTGCAGAAATTATCATTATTGTTGATTAAGCATAACATAATTTTAGTGCAGATAAAGTTGTTAAACGAAAAGATGTTAGGCCAACAGACACGATGAAACGAGAAACAAGATGTTCAATAAACAAATGTATTCGAATCGAAAGGTTGAGATGGGTGATTGGCCTTCCATGAAAAGACAGGATAAGTTGAAAAGTCCAGTCCACACAACTCTTTAAAACTCAGGTGTTAAGGAAAAGAGAAACTAAATCTTATAAACAGCACAGAGGGGGCTCAAACTGGGTGATGTAGAACAATTCAACACACCCCCTGGACCACAGCAGCCAGATACTTGGCACGCAAGAAAGCGAGCAACCCAGCTCTAATACTAAGTTGAAAAGCGCAGCCCACACAACTCCTTAAAAACCAGGTGTTAAGGAAATGAGAAACTGAACCTTATAAACAGCATAGATGGGACTCAAACTGGGTGAGATGTGGGACAATCCAACAGAATATAGAGTATGATATGGATGTTAAAGTTAAAAGTGGCACCAATCGAAGATAAAATACTAAAATGTCAATTGTGATCTTTGGCCTTGTGCAACATAGGCAGACAAATGCACTGCTAAGGAGTGATTCCATCAATGTTGAAGGTGATCAAAGGATAAGAGGAAGGCCAAGAAAGTTGTTGATTGAGTTAGAAAGGATGGACATGATTGTCATGGATTCCATTGAGGATATGGCTTTGAACATTGCCAAATGGAGAAACCAGATTTATGTAAGCTGAACCAAGTCATTTAGATAAGGGCTTATTAAGTTGAGTTGATTTCGAAAATGGAATAATTAAATAGGAAAGTGTTAACAAAGTGACAACGAATAATGTGGAGTTTTAATAAAGAAAAAGTCATTGTTTCTTTTCCTATGCACATGCATACATACGCATCAAAATTAACATATACGTAGGAAAACAAAGAAAACAATTTGTATGGCATTTGCATCTTTGTGAAGTTCACATATTCTTTCAGGGTACACAAAATCATGGCGGAAAGGTTTCAGTGATTTTACTTTTTAAAAGATTTGTTAATTGTATGGGTATATTAGAATGGTATTACCTGATGGTTTTCTATGAGAGGATATCAAAACATGAGGATTTTGTTCAGGTTGATGAACGCAGCCGCATTTCAACAGCAAAAGCCAAATAACTGCCACGCATACAACAAAAGCAGTGACAGATGATAGAACAATTACAGCAATCATGCCTCCATGAGGCTTATCCTTCTTTTTCCTTGGTGCATTAACACCTAAAGGTTTTATTGTCGTTCCATCATTGTCTTGTCCCTGATATGGCTGATCATATACAATAGCAGTGCTCGAAGGCACTGAAGGTGGAGACGGTGGAAGACCTGTAGAGTCAAGAATCTCAGCAGTGCATAACTAGACACAAGATACAGAACACAGTAAAGACTCAAAAACTTTGTGAAAGCAACCTCAAGGAAGAACGAAGGCATTACTTCTTGTCACTAAATTGTAATGGTACATTTGGGTGATTATATAATGTTAACAAAACGGAAAATGAATACTTAAGGAAATAAGAACCAGGGAGCATTTAACTCTGTAATTCCAGGAGTTTCAAAAATCTATGCTTTGACTTCCAGGAGTTTCCAATAAAATGGCAAGTGTTTCTTTAGAAAAAGTTATCACCAACTGATTTAAGTTGTTAAACTTGGATGTCAGCTTGAACTTTGTAATTCTTCCTTGAAGTTTTCAAAAAGTAACCTAGAATCTGAAGATTGACGCATAACCTGGATAGCGAATGTATACAACTTCATAGGCACCAAAGAGTGAAGACTTTATGAGAACCTGTTTGTGCCAGAACTTATTGTAGACCAAGAATGAGGTAGATTCATCAAAACTTTCCCTTGATGGTACTAAGTTGATGAGGACAATGGTCTTCTCTACCTGCTGGCTGGCTGCATTTGCTCCCATAATGCGAACTTGACTTCGGTTGAGTGAAACACTGGCTGCAATTTCCTTGGCCAGCTCTGAGACCAAAGGGAAGAATGTGTATAAGGCAACGCTAAGTTGTAATCTGACTTGAATAGGCCACACACAACCGCAGGGTGATCCAGGAGGTGTATATGTTAATGGCTCAGTGCATGTCACTGATGTGCAATCTGCAAAATAGGATAAGACAATTGTTACTTTTTGGGTGTGGAATGCTCATTTAACCTCTGTATAAATTATTCTAATAACCAAATCAAATAGCAATGCAAGATAGACTTGCAGCATTGAAAGAAAGACATATGTACCTTCATTAGGAGGAGGAGGTGGTAGTGCCAATAGTGGTAAGGGTGGTGGAGTTGCCGCCTTTTTAATGGAAGAGCTCGATGGAGATATGTTGGGAGGAGGAACAGGCACTTCCACACAGAAAACGATAACCATGCAGTATGTGTCAGTATTTTCTAAATGAAATAGAGGCTCCAAAATTTATTT
>JAOTRH010000016.1:2494022-2505252 GCA_034768845.1 Heliamphora exappendiculata | reverse complement strand
GTGCATAATATCCTTGTTGATAGATGGGCAAAAAGCAATGCACCTCTTCATTGCCTTGCACATTCTTTGAATCCGAGGTAACTCTTTGAATCATTTTTTTGTTGAGTTATAATTGTGAGTTTTGATAATATAATTTAAGTTATTTAACTTTTATAGTTTTTTATACTTCAAATTTAAGTATTATAGCTCAACGTGGTTGGATGAAAATATTAGTCGTGTTCTTCCTCACAAGGATGAAAAAATTTTAAGTATGAGAAACAAGTGCTTCAAGAAATACTTTTCTAATACAGATGAAAGAAGAATGGTCAATGTGGAGTATGGAAAATTTTTTGATTTTTTGAAAAGTTTTGGGAATTTTGACTCAAGAAGTGATAGAGGAGTGTTGGAACCTCTTATTTGGTGGTTTACACATGAGTCCCCTGCACCTATGTTCCAATCTTTAGCATTAAAATTGCTTAGCCAGCCATGTTCCTCATCATGTTGTGAAAGAAATTGGAGCATATACTCTTTTATTCATTCCATAAAAAGGAACAAAATGACACCACAAAGAGCTGAAGATTTGGTTTTTGTACACAACAATCTTCGTCTTCTATCAAGGAGAAGTCGACAGTATATGGAAGGAGATTCCAAGATGTGGGATGTTGGTGGAGATGCATTTGATTCACTTGAGGGTGCTGGCTTGCTTGAAATTGTAGATCTTTCACTTGATGAGCTGGATATGGAAATTGTGTTATTCACATATGATAATGAAGAGGGTCAACCTGAAGTTGATATTACTGAAAACTGAAGAGTGAAGAATAATGATTTTTAGTTTAAGAAAAATGTTTTGTTATGTTTTAAACTAAACTTGTTTTTGTCATCTGTTTGATCTTGGATGTTTAAAATAAACAATTTGGTTAATATTTTGGTTTTATTGTCAATTTATATGAATTCATTCTTGCATTTAACTTGATTTTATGAATAATATAATATTAAATATAAATATATATTAATATATATAAAATTTACAAACGTATCCTAGTCGTATCCGTATTCTACTTTTTTTTTAATTTTTCCGTATCGCCGTATCCGTATCGTATCGTATCCGTATCCGTGCTTTATAGCTTAAGAGCTATTTTCTGAGTATCTTTTTCCAAAACTAAATGAAATTCCAGAGAACGTATGAGGATTGCTGGAACGGATCCTTGTCTTGTTCTATCAATCATGTAGAAGTCTGTCTTTAATTTTTAACAGCTAGCGTCTACTCCAGCAAAAAAAACAAAGTATAGCTTTTGAGAATTCATCACTTATGGGAGGTTTAAATATTTTAATTGAGTATTACAGTGATCCCATTAAAAATCCAAGAGAAAGGTTCTAAACTAACTGAAACCTGTTCTTCCTCCTGCCATCACAGGGTCGTAATGTAATTATTGAGAAAACCCATGGAGAGCCTAAAGTCACAAAGGATGGTGTCACTGTGGCCAAAAGCATAAAATTTGTGGAAAAGGCCAAAAATGTTGGCGCCGACCTTGTAAGGCAGGTTGCTAGTGCAACTAATTCTGCGGCAGGAGATGGTAATTCTCATAGTTACCCTTTCATGTCATGAGCTTTTGTGATTCTCTATGCATCAATTAAAGCACCCTATGGAGCCTTATGATTCTTTCCTTGATTTTACCAAAATAATGAAGCAGCTACCTTTGGGTTAATTACCATGAAAATTGCTTTTTTTTTTTGGTTGTTAAGGGAAAGAACAAAAAACGGAAATATAATGCTTTTGAAAGTGAACATTTTGCTTTAAAGTGAACTTTGTTTTTTGTTGTTTTTTTTTTTTGGGAGAAAGTATAGAATTAAAACAAATCATTTTGATAGTGAAAATTTATTTGGGACGGATTCCATTTGATAGGAGAAGGATCCCTAGATCTTCAAAACTATGTTGGTCCTAGTAAGAATTAAAATTTGATGATTGCATCTTTATTTTTGGTGATGCCCTTATCTGGTTTCTAGTTGCCAAGGTTGTACATGGTTAAGTGGCATTGAATAGCTGTTTTGTAATGCAAATAACATAAAATAAGCACATTTCATCGTACTCTCTTCATATGCTTGGCTGCAAGATATTTGAGATGTAAATGTTTTTTTTTCTCTTTCCATTGCTTTTGTTGCTCAATGAATTGTCTGGTATTCTTTTAATCAATGCTGTTTGATCCAATTCAAAAAATCCATCAGTACAGTCCTATCTAATGTGCCATAGACAAGTTCTTATCTTAGAAAATGTATATTTCTATGGCTTCAGGTACCACTTGTGCCACAGTCCTGACTCAGGCTATATTTGTGGAAGGCTGCAAATCAGTAGCTTCTGGTGTAAATTTGATGGATTTGCGTAGTGGTGTTAATATGGCTGTTGATGCTGTTATAGCTGACTTGAAGAACAAAGCTCTGATGATAAGCACACCGGAGGAAATAACGCAGGTAATAGATTCACAAAGTAAAAAAACTGTATTGTTATTGTCGTGAAGGAGTATTACATTTAGGAATAATACATATTCCTATCATACTATCACCTTTGGAGCAGAACAATGTTGATAATTTGCAAGAGATAAATTATCTGGTGGTCCAACATTCTGATATATCTGATAGATCTTTCCACTACTTTTTGCTAGAAATCATTTTCTGGTGTTTAGGTTCACTAGGTGCTCTTGTCCGCCCTTTCCTTGTGTTCGTTCAATAACCATGCCAACACAAGCATGAAAACCTTGAGGGATTCTGAGAACCATTTTAGGTTAGTTAAGTATCACGTAACTGCTTGAATTTGTTTGTTTTTGGTTGTTTTGTTTTCTTTTGTTTTTGCTTCTCCTCATTATTGGTTATACTTTCTGGATTTCATACGACAACATTATGCTGCCTTGTATACTCTTGTTATTGTTGTACTCTCAAGTCTCTCCCTACATCTGACTTAGGTGGCCACTATCTCTGCCAATGGTGAACGTGAAATTGGGGAATTGATAGCACGGGCAATGGAGAAAGTTGGCAAGGAAGGAGTCATTACTGTTGCTGTGAGACACACATATCTTATTCTCTTATAGGTGAATGTCAGTCGATGCTGTTTAACTTTTCATGCATCCTGACTTGCAAAATTATGCAGGATGGAAATACTTTGGATGACGAATTGGATGTGGTGGAAGGGATGAAGCTAGGCAGGGGTTATATATCTCCTTATTTTGTTACTGATCAGAAGACCCAGAAATGTGTATGTATGGCTCCTCAATGATCTGGTTACTGGTGATTTATATCTTAATTTCCCATAAGTGGAATATTACCATTCTCTGACGAATTGAGACTACGAATTTGAAGCATCTGCTGATCAATTATCATAAGCAGTTCCTTATAGAAAAGAAAATAACTGCTGAAGGTTCAAATGTTCTATCTCATTTGCTATTTTTTATCAGAATGTCTGCATCCACTTTTGCGGGAACTAAATTATAATCGCTGAAGAAAACATTTCGTTGTAGAAAAGAAAATAACAGCTGAAGCTTCAGATGTTCTATCTCATTTGCTATTTTTGATCAGAATGTTTGCATCCACTTTTGCGGGATCTAAATTATAATAGTCATTGATTTCGTGCACAATCCTGTTGTATTTAATCTGAATCTCGTTATTTCATTTGTTCCCTCTCAGTTCCAATTTCATATTATCTATTGCAATTTGCATGTAGGCAGGAACTGGAAAATCCTCTCATCCTTATCCATGACAAGAAAATTTCAGACATGAACTCACTTGTCAGAATATTGGAACTGGCTGTAAAGGTAATCAACATTTTCTGGTGGGGTCCTCCATGTGGGGCAGTGGCCAAGTCTTGAGGTTATTGAGGAAATTACAATGAACAATTCCTTTTGTTATTTCTCTTTTTCCTTGTTCAACAGAAAAACCGACCCGTGTTTATTGTTGCTGAGGATGTTGACAATGATGCCCTGGCTATGCTCATTATAAACAAGCATCGTGCTGGGGTTAAGGTAATGGATTGGTTTTGCTTTGATGCCAGCTCACTTGGCATATTGCTTCAATGGGACAACATATTTGATTGTATGAAACCCAATGGTTTAACAAAATTGCTGTTAACACATGTTTATTTTCAACAGCCACAGTTTTTCTTATGGATTTTAATCTATCGTTTGCATTCCCTAGGTTTGTGCCATTAAAGCTCCAGGTTTTGGGGAAAACAGAAGATCTAATTTAGATGACCTTGCCATTCTCACTGGAGGAGAGGTAACTGCACTATCTAAGTCCTTGGTTTTAATATTTTACATGTTTAGTGTATTGGACAATTTGGACGCATTGTCTTATTTTCAGGTTATCACTGAAGAACGAGGTTTAAATCTTGACAAAGTTCAAATTGATATGCTTGGTACTGCAAAAAAGGTTTGTGTGGTTTTGCATGAGTCTGTATGCATGAGCATGGATTTTTATTTATTTATTTACGCGAGTTATCTGAAACATATCAATACTTTTGGGGCAGATCACTGTTTCTCTTGATGACACCATAATTGTACATGGGGGTGGAGATAAGAAGCTGATTGAAGAAAGATGTGAGCAGGTATCAGCGGCTTGAGAAGATGTGTACCGAATTGCTGATTTATTCATTTTAGGTCCTTGGTTTTGCTTTTTTTTTTTCCCTTTTTGTTTTCCGGTATTTTTTTTTCATTCCTATAATTTGTTAGAATTTCATGTTTAATACGCTACCTTTTATGTTGAAAGCAAAATTAACATTTACATTGGAGATGACCTTTAAAAAACTAAAGTGCCTCGATATAGTATTGAATATAGTGGTAATTGTTAGTGATTATGAGCTCATAATATGGTTTCATTGTTCTGCAATCCATGTACTTTACATTGGAAGTCACTGTCAAAAAACAAGTGCCTCCATGTAGTATTGAATATAGTGGTGATTACGAGGTCCCGAGTTAGTGATTATGAGCCAACTTCACAATATGTTTTCTTTGTTATGCAATTTGTGTGTGCGTTTGTCCGTGTCTTTGTAATTGGTGTTGATAATAAACAATTTTATCTTAAGCAATCATCCTTGTGGTCATTTTTGTTAGTTTGTTGACAACCAACTTATCTAGAAGGTTAAGTTGTTATAAAGAGGTGTAACTTAACTCGTCTCCTCCCGCGTCGTTAGGTTTTCCTCCATAAGCAGCCAAATTTGCAAGTTATTTAGTTATCAGGTGGGCCTTGAGTTTTGGAAACAAGATCTATTCCCTGTTTCGATATCATGTTAGATTGTTGACTAAGTTTTTATGGAGAGGGGTACATTTATTATTTATATGCTTGATAGTTTTATTGATTATGTTTCCCATAGATGGTATACATGTACTTATTTTTTGGTTTTTTATTCAAATTTGCAAGATAGCACTTTTGCTTTTGCTAGATACTTGCCATTGTATGGGCATGTTTGATGTTAAGGACTCAACCATCGGAATGGATTATTAGACTTCTTGTCCTATGTTTGTTTGTGAATTTCGCCTCTCTTTTGGGAACTTCCCAGGTGCTTTCAAAACTTTAATATTTCTTCATTTGTACATATAGAATTTTGCCTCTTTTTTGGGAACTTCCCAGGTTAACTATTGTAGTTAAACCGTGCATGTCAAACGATGGTTGGCAATTCAACCTCTACCTCTTTCTCACTGCCTTTTCCCAAACCGGCTTCCATTTCTCTCTCTATTTTAAACTAATGTTCTCTTTATCACTACCATTTCCCCAACTCCAGAATTCTGTATGTTTTTCCCAAAAAGCCAAAACCTTACTTGACCAAAACCTTTGTTACTTGCTGACCCAAAACCGTGAAAACTCTAAACAGGTGTCTCGTGTTTTTTTTGATATCTATATGTATGTTTAGGGTTTTTGGGTTCATATTCTACTCATTTCCCTTTTTTGTTAGTTTTCGCCTCTCTTGTTCATTGTTATTTCAGTTCATAGATCTACATGTCAGAGTGGCGCTTGCTGGTGGTGGGTAAGTAGATAGAGGGAACAGATAATTTGAAATGTCGAGGGAGAAAGGGGAGTGAATCAATTAACCAAAAAAGAGGGAGTGCTGAGTGAAAGAGGCATGCATGTCGGCCATTTTTCTAAAAACACTATGCCCGTCATTTACCACGAGTCAACCTACTAATATACAAATACACATATATGTAATGCCCTAACTGCAGATACATTGCATTACATGGCAAAATTGTCTCACTGAAAAAATTGTGCAAAAAACTGGAAATTAACCACATGGTGGTTGTGATTTATTTTGATGATATGTTTTTATTTTTTATATTGTCTGAATACCTAAATGTGTATATATATATACTGTTTAATTAAGATATTTTATAAAAAATTTGAAATTGATGTAAACTGTAAATGTCTTGACAGGCCTCTCTTAATACTATATAGCTAATCTTACTTCTAGATCATTGTTTGCCATCATCTGAATTGCTCTATATAGTATTTGTTAATCGCTAAATTTGCATCACTAAAATATTTTAGATTAAATTTAGTATCTGATGAATCAGTAATTAAGTTGAAATCATTTTTCTTTGCAATTTGGTTTATACTGTTTATGACTATTGAAACAGGATCAATTTTTATTAAAAGATTAAATTGAGCACTAACCGTCAGAGCAGTAACTCTATGGGTTTCTCCAGGACGTTTCTAGAATTTTCATGCTTCTATGATCTAAAAGCTGTCAATCTGCAGAGATAAATGTATATGTCATTGATTTGTGAGCTGCCCTGAATTAAATTGGGATATGGCATCACATGTTTACAGTAGAGGTGGAGACTATGAAGAATTTTTGTTGCATTTTCAGATTACCACGCATGAAAAATGCAAATGAGACAATTTATATGTTTGAACAGCTAAGGGCTGCCATTGAGAAGAGTACTGCCATGTTTGACAAGGAGAAAGCACAGGAACGGTTGTCAAAACTGTCCGGTGGTGTTGCTGTTTTCAAGGTAAAATATATTTTAACTTCTGATTTCTACAGTTGCATCTATTTTATTGCCTTTATTGCAAACATTTATTTTCTTTCAGGTTGGAGGGGTTAGCGAGGCAGAAGTTGGAGAAAGGAAGGATAGAGTTACAGATGCTTTGAATGCCACGAGAGCAGCTGTGGAAGAGGGAATTGTTCCAGGCAAATTTATATTGCAGTTTCAAAGGTCAATTACATTTCATTCTCCATGACTAGAATCACAACATGGCTGTTTTGATAGGTGGTGGCGTTGCTCTCTTGTATGCCACCAAAGTTCTGAAGAACCTTCAAACGACAAATGAAGACCAGAAGAGAGGGATCCAAATAATCGAGAATTCTCTAAAGGTTATCTCTTTGAATTCTCCTGCCAAAATTCTATCAAGACATTATTTGCAGTTTATAATTATCTTGACTCTGTAGCTGACCCCACTCCCCAGTTGATTTGGACAAAGGCTTAATTTGGTTTGATTTAATTATCTTGACTTTGGATATTTGTTTGTAGGCACCTACTTTCACTATAGTTTCAAATGCCGGTGGTGATGGTGCTGTGGTTGTTGGCAAGCTTTTGGAGCAAGATGATCTTAACTTGGGTTATGATGCTGCCAGGGGTTTGTTCCTCTAGATTTCACTTAAAAACTTAGGGCCCATTTGGTTCTTTTTTTCGAAAACAATTTTCGGAGAATTTATACTGTGAAAATTTTGAAATTCTGTTTGTTAGAATTTTTTTGAAAAAAATGTCTAAAAATTTGAGAAAAAATGAGTTAAAATTTGTTACTTTTTGAAAACAACAAAAACTTATTTTCACTTTTTTTTTTACTAATTTTTCCTCCCAAATCAAACACTGGCGTTGTCGTCTTCGTTATCACACACCAGCGTCACGAGTGTTGTCTTTGTTATCATACACCGTCGTCATCGTGAAGCATCGTCATCCAGTCTCGCTGTCGTCGTCGTCCTGTCGCGGTTGCCGTCGTCGTATTTCGTCTCAGATCTGTTCAGATCTCAAATCTTAGGCGATCTTTGGCATCTCGTTCGTCTTCGGTCGTCATCTTCGTTCATCTTCATTCCGTCGGCGACTTAGACATCGTCGGCAGCGTCTCCGTTGACGGAAACATCTTAGTGTTGGCGGCGTTACTTTGATTTGGGACTTGGGTTACTGTTACCTAGGATTTTTAAAAATAATACACCAAATACAATTTCTCTTTTCAAAATATTATAAATTTTTTTTCTAAATTTAGTTTTACAAAACAGTTTTTAAATAACAATTTTAGAAAACACAACCAAACGGACCCTTAATTGTCCTCTCATCTTCATAATTCTGTAACCTTGAGCGGTGCTTTGGTCAACTGGAATCTTCTGAATCAGCTGAAATCTTTAACATTTGATATGTGAATTTGAGAGAGAATTTTTCCAGTCCAAATTTGACCTTGACAATTGAAACCTTGCTCAACATAATCATTCTGACTAATTGCTAACACCCAAGGACTTTTTCAGAAGTTTTGTTTGGACTTTTTTTTTACCCCTGATGAAAAATTAAAAACCTCAGAAATTCTTTAGTACTTATTTCCTTATTTTTTGAGCTGCCTAATATTATTATGGTCACGTCTAGAATAGTGAGTTTCTAAATTTGGCAATCCTCAAGGGTGCCATTTGTTGTGGGGTGACTTCCCAAGGGTATTCAGTGTTTTTCATGGATTTACATTATGATTATATTTTTGTAGTTTGTATTCAGATGGCTTGTTTTATTATTGCATTTTGCTTTCTCAGTTACTGGTGTTGCCACATCTAGGTCATAGCTCAGTAAAGTTGTATCGTCCACCACTGACTTCCACCCCTCCCCTCCCCTTCTTTTTGAGTTCAAATTATAAATTTTCTTTTTCGAATTGAAACTTGTTGGAAGTAAATATCTCAAGCCATATATTGAAATCTTCTATGTGACTTGTGAATGTCATATCGAACCAGGCCAGTATGTTAACATGGTGAAGTCTGGAATTGTAGATCCTCTCAAAGTTATTAGAACAGCGTTGGTTGATGCTGCCAGGTGAAGATCACAGTACTCTGATATTACATTTTTTTTAATGTTTCTTCTATCTTTCAATATCTCAAACCAAAATTGGTCTTGGTTTGCAGTGTGTCATTGTTATTGACGACGACGGAGGCTGTTGTTGTGGACCTACAAGGAGAGAAAAACCCACTTGCAAATCGCATGCCAAATTTGGATGATATGGGTTACTGATTCAGTTGACAGAGAATTTGAAGTTCCGAATATGGTTGAGAGGCTATACTAGTAATGCATGCCGTGTATAAACTTGAGGCCCGGTGTCATTGTTCGCCAAATTTTCATTCCGAAGTGAAAGAGAATCACAACAATAACAAGAACTGGCAGTCATATTAAGTACAATTCTGTTCTGACCAGAGGTATTCTGCTCTTAAGTATTTATTCAATTCAAGTTTCAGTTAATGCCAGGATGGGAACACTTCAATGGGTAAGGCACCCCTATAGACTTCTCTCTCTCACGATCTCTTAAAGTTTTTATTTTGTGAATTTGAGATGGGCTCACAACGATTATCTGAACTCGTAGATTCTGCAGACAAAACTATTTTATGTAAAACTCAGCTTGATTGAATTTTATTACGTTTACAAAAAATGCATTTTATTTTTGCAAATTGAACAATTTGAAGTTAAAATGGACTTTTAAGGTTAGATTGTACATTGTGTAAAACAAAAAGTGATTTGTTTATGTATTTATCAACGTGCAATCAAATATAACATAATTGGATAACATGGGCCATGGGGTTAGTAATCCTTTTGCATGAGGATGTGTATTGGACATCGATATTGGTGGACATGCTTATTGCAATCTTTAGAGAAGATTGTACTTTTATTGCATATATGTTTAAGAATATTTTCAAATTGTGTGATGCTATTTAGATAGAAAATGCAGAATTTATGTGGAGGAAGATGTGGTTGAATGGGCCCTCTCTTGCTTTGTTTGGGAGATATAAGGAATGGAATGAGGAAGAAAGGAAAAGAAATGAAGGAAAGTGGAGTATTAGAGAAATGATGGTGTTTCCGTTTCAGTTGTTTGGTTGAATGGAAAAGAGGAAAAATGTGGGGAATTTACCAATTATAACCCTTCTTTTGTAAAAATAAACAACCCCAATGGGCGAAAAAAGTATCTAATACTATTTTTTAGTGATGCAAAATTGTGTGGGAAATCATTGCATGTTGCCAAGGTCTTTGTCGCTTAATAACATTGCATTAATTTTTTGTAGTGGAGATTGTGATTTTGATTCATTGCGGGTGTTTGTGCACGTTTTTCATTTACTTTTTTTTCATTAGACATAAGATTATGTAGGTTTTTATTGTGGCCAAAAAAAGAAATCAGTACGTGTGATTTAGTAGTTAAGCGGTTGAACATGAAATTTTCGCTGAGATAAATTTTGGTAGTTTTATATTCGAGGTGCAAGAATACTCCAACTTAATTGATACTGAGTGATTTTGTACTCAAAATTTGCTGGTAGAACCATTTACTAGACTGAAAACTAACAGCGTGTATGATATTACTGAAGTTAATAGTTTATAAATTGTAATTTATAGTTGAAATTAATAGTTTATAAATTATAATTTGTAGTAGAAATTGTCAACGTTTGATAAAAATTATAGATTATTGTTGAAATAAGAAAAAATTAGTTATAATTTATAATAAAAGTTAGAAATATTTTAAAAAATTATAATTTATAATTAAAATTAATAATAAAAAATTAAAAATTGATAATAGAAATTTGGTCAAACACCCACCAAATCGGTTGGGCTTTTCGATCATGAAAAAAATAAAAGTGTGAGGGTTTATGTAGTGGACACGGGCTCTGTGGAGTATTTGATTGGTGGATCAGTGAACGGATGAAACCCAAATGTCCACTAGAAAAAGGTGGTATTTGTTAAAATTGCTTTAGTTGTTTATAAATTGTTATTTGAAGTAAAAATTATGAGGGTTAAAAATAAATTATAATTTATAGTTGAAATAAAAAAAATAATTATAAATTGTAATAGATATTATAAGTATTTAAAAAAATTTATAATTTAAAATTAAAATTAATAATAAAAAATTAAAAATTATTAATAATAATAGCATTGTCAAACCTCCCAAAAAGGGTTTGGAATTCTCTATTCCCAATTTTTTTGGTTATACCTTTAGATTTGGCTTGTGCCATTTTTGTGTGCCAGACTACAAAAGATTGATATAT
>JAOTRH010000016.1:2435844-2487836 GCA_034768845.1 Heliamphora exappendiculata | reverse complement strand
AAATAAGAATTATTAATCAATTAAAGACAATAATATATATAGAAAATGAATTATAAAAATCGTCAAAATCATTAAAGAAGTCCTTGGGCTAGCAGAAGAGAATAAATAAGTATTTAATAATAGGATATCGAATAATTCAGTTTTAGAATAAGTCTGAGAGTACAATTATAATTCTTTAGCAAATAAACTATCATTTATGTTTTTATGAAATTACTTATGAGTTAAGGTAGAATTTCATAATTATATTAGGAGCCCACGTCTTATTTACTCCACACGTTCCTATTGCAACCTATAAAAATGCAATTACAAACCTTAATTCCATATTTTAGTTAATTGGTTTCAATACTAGAGTTTTCACGTATCTGAAAACCTAAATCTAGTTAATAAGAGTTTTGAAAAATACGAAAAACGTAGCCCGCACTATAATTGTGTTCTTGGCATTCGAAAATACAATAGAATGCTTGATTGGTGAATTGACTGCTAATCAAAAACCGCAACGACTTGTTGACTAAAGATTGTTGTAGTAAACAAAATTAAATTACCCTGATTTTGAAGGTATAATCCTATTTTAGCTTTGGAAGTTATACTGGGTTTATGTTTTAAATTATTCGATATAAAAAGTTTTAATTTAGAATCTGTTTCGGCATTTGCCTGTTCGAGTATTTTTTTTACTTAAATTATATACATCATTTACGGATCTTAGTTTTGGGCCCAACACCAAGTCGTTGTTAAGTCAAAGTTATGATATGAAAGATTTAGGAGGAATTAATGTAATCTTGAAAATTCAAAATACTAGGTCAGAACATAGGAGAATCTCTCTTAATTAATCTCATTACATTATAAAGATTTTGAGAAAATACAACGACTTTAATTATAAACATGTCTGCACTCATTTTGATCATAATGTCAAGTTATTTAAGAACACTAGTGATAGTATTAGATAGTCTGAGTATAATAGCATTATTGGTAATCTTTGGTATGCTATTGACTGTACTAGACCTGATATTGCTTTTATTATTATTGGAGTTTTATGCAGGTTTACTAGCAAATCTAGTATGGAGCATTGGTATGCTATTGAAAGGGTCATAAGGTATCTGAAAAGAATCATAAACCTATGATAACATTATCAGAGGTTTCTCATTGTCCTATAAGGATACAACAATGCTGATTGGAATGCCCTTTTAGATGACTCAAAGGCAGTCTAGTGGATATGTTTTCAACATAGTTGAGGATGTAATTTCTTCAAAATCCAAAAAACAAACTATCTTGGCACTGGGCACTAGTGGCGGAGCTATAAATCTAATTTAAATGGGGCATTAATTTAGTTTAAAATCTTAATTTTTTTCTAATCAATAAAAATAGGATATTGCTAAAAATTAAACAATTATTAATAATTATAAAAAAATTGTAATCTTATATTTTTACAAAATTTTGTGACAATTTAGACAAAGAATTTTATATTTATTTATTTCGGGTAAAAAACATATTAATCAAACTAACTGAAATATTATAATTTTTTTAAGGATATTATAATATTTATATAATATTATAATAACAAATGACTTTCTATTGTATATTAAAACTTTTCTCTTGAATAGCAAATGAATAAAATCTGTAGTTAGAAAAATCGAACGAAAATCCAAACCAAGTAAAAATTTTAAAACGGTTATATTTCAAAAATTGTTATTTCAAGACATTCGGTTGCAAATATTTCTATAAAAAACTTGAAATAATGGAACAGTTTTATACCTAGGAGGGTCACTAAACAAATTTTATGAATAGATATATATAATTTTTTTTATAAATAATAGTGTACATACAGAAAAGTGAGAGGGGGCACGTGCTCATCTGGGCGTGTATTGGCTCCACCATTACTGGACACAGTCTACAATGGAATATGAGATGATGTCGCTAGCTGTTGCTAGCAAAGTGGCAATATGATTGAGAAACCTACTGTCATATATCCATTTGTGAAAATAATCGATACCAATCATACTAATTCACTGTGATAGTTTTTGTGGCTATTGCAAAAGTTCAACATCGTAATTATAACGGCAAAAGACAACAAATAACATTGTGAAAGAGCTAGTCACTATTGGTATTGTTAAAGTGAATTATGTACAAACTAATGAGAGCCTAGCTAGTTCTTTGATAAAAAGACTAGCATGAGAAAAATGTGTGGAACACCTCAAAAGAAAAGGGGCTAAAGCCCATTAAGAAAAGAATCACTTATGATGGATACCCAACTTATGGACTAGTGATATCAAGAAATAGGTTCAAATGGATAAATAAGTCACATAGTAATATGTTATGAATCATGCTAAAAGAGTTATACTATGAGTCTATCCCTAAAAAGCATGACATTTTAAAGCGAAAAAATGTTGAGTTTCATAGTAACTCTTAATGAGTTTTATAACTCCTAATGGAGTGAAGTACTTACACTATAGGAGTACTTTTGATAGACTCACCTGTGTGAATATGTCTAGGCTAATTTTGGGCAGATTCTCTAGAATATTCATTAAATTAGGATATAATCACATGGCTTATAATGTACTGCTGGTATAGAACTGTTTGAGGTAAACTGGTAAGATTATTTATTTTTATATGATTTTTTGAATAAAATAAAATTGGGCGGGGCAAAGGCCAAAATAGGCTTCAAATAAATTTTTTTTGATGTCGAACGATCAAAATAAAAAATTTATGCCACCACAGTAATTTTTTTATCAAGATTAAGCACTTAAAAATAAAAATAAATTAATAAATTAAATTTTATGTTGTTTATTTTTGTATTTAGTAATTTTTTATTTTTTAATTAAAAATTTTTAAATAAAATTTTGTAATAAAAAAAATTAAAAATATTGAAAACATTGTTGAAATATTATATTTCGTCTAAAAGTTAATGAAAAATTAATTTTTAGATCTAAGTATTATAAAAATAAAATATAAAAAAATACAATAATATTTTAAAAAATAAAAAAAATATCAATAATATAACTTTTAAATACAATAGTATAGACGTAATACACCCAACAAAAAAACTATCTACCAAAAAAAAAAAAACCCTAAATCAAATGCATGCTTACCATTTTGAAATAGATTGATTCTCTTTCACAACATTTTTCTATGTAGGTTTCCAAGATCATGCGATCATATTGGACGGAGTGCAATCGAGTGGTCAAACTAGTCAAACTATTGGACGTTCCAGATCAATTCTTCAAAACACGAAGTTGGAGGATTTGAAGAGAATCATTCTTCCTCAAAACTGAAGATGCCACTTTATTAAGCTGAAAGAACAAAATGAGGCTAGGGTTTTCCCTTCTAGGTCTCTTTCTTATCACTGTGTAACCACAGATGAATATTTACAGGCTTTTATGTAAAGAGAAAGGCACATTCATCGAAGATAAATATATAACACTAGAGACAGTGATCATATATATATATATATATATATATTAATGGTTTTCCAAAGGTTCTTCCCTTTGTAAGAATGAGAAACATAAGAAGACAAAAAGAAGTGCAAAACTGAAAGTTGTAGGAGAAAAATAGGTACACTTTAAAGCTAACCTAGCCATGATTTCTGGGTCTGGTTCTGATTCCCATTCACCTGAGTACTGTTGACATGGCTACTAAGACCAGCTATAGTGAGAATGTCACTGTGGGAGAGAGGTCTTACACCCAAGAAATCTCTTGTCATTCCCTCATTTCCGCCACCGCTCCGACCACCATTACCACCGCGGCCGCCTCCCCCACAACTGCCATTTCCGCCAGCACCGTCGTGAAAACTGCCATCTTTATCTGAATTTAGCATGCCACCAAATGTGTCTTCGAAGGAAGACCCAACAAATCCAGTTGCAGAAGAGAGAGAATTCATCATGTCTTGAAGGGGAGAAGGAGGAGAACCGGTTCTTGCAACTGTATCTATACCTGTGGTTGCAGCAAGTGCAGCTTTATTACCGAAAGGAGTCAAGCCATAGAGAAACTCACTTCCCCTCTCTTCACGTGAAGACAAATTGAGACCAAAACCAGCTGTATAGTCGCCAGAATCAGCAGACAGTACGTGAGCTTGGTGGGGCCTCATAATCATGGCTGGAGGAGATGGACAATTTCTGCTGCACATTGTTGCGCCCATCTGGGCTGCTTTTTGAAGCAATGCAGTCGCAGACATGTGAGGAAAGGCAGCAGCTGTTGGATGGTAGGGATAAAGGGTGGTAGTGGATCCAAGACTAGGGTTAGGGCTTGGGTTCTCAACCTCATGGAATGCAAAATCTTGATGATTCTGTGATGTGATGAAATCTTGATCTAATCTTGTGGAAAAGACTGAGATTGATGAGCTGAGATCAATATGTGGTGGCAGTGGGACCGGAGTGACCGAACCGCAGCCGTTGCCGCCTCCGACTACGGGTGGTGGGCAGGCCAGCCATGGTGGAAGAAGCTCAGGCCTTGGATTGAAGTTTTGCTGCTCTTTCTTAATGGGAAAAGAATGGAGGTTGTGGCTATTGATGAACTGGGGGGGTTGAACTTGAAGGACGTTTATGTTTGATATTGAAGTGCCAGATTGAGAGGAGAGAAGTGGGTTTCCCGTAATTGCTCTTGTACTTTCCTCTGCTAAGGCATCACAGAATGCTCTGTGGGTGATGAAACTATCTCTCCTGTAACCCCACACACACACACACACACACACACACACACACAATAAAACAGTCAAACCATCGTAAAAGTGCTAGGAAATATACGGAAGCATTAATTATTCTCTCTCTTCTGCTTCCCTCTATCTTTGCTAGATACTTTATTTTTAAATTTTTTTTTTATAACTGGGTGTTGAGTTGTTTGTGGGCATCTCGACCAATTTTGAGGTTGGAAGTTATGGACAACTTCTCGTAGTCCTGAAGATCTTTGAACTGGTAACTAAACCAACCTGAGATCGAACCAACTGAACTTTCTTTAGTTTTCTTTGCTAGGGAGTAGGGATCTATGGTTCATATCAGCTCGTGTCACTATAATTTTTCAAACTCTTAAGCAATTAGAAAAATTGTTTCAAAATGTACTTAGAATTTTCTGTTGAATGCAAATTTAATTTTGTATATTATGAACCACAATTAAAGTGTATTTAAACTGTTTATTCAAAATTTCAGCATATTTTCATGCATTTAAGTTTTAACCATCAATCATTTTTTTTCTCAATTGATGACTTTATTATTATTATTATTATTTAGCTTATGTAATTTTTTTTCTACCTAAATTTCAAACCGTGGAGCTTTAATGCCAGGCTTAAATCCACACATTTTGCAAACACTAAATAGTCAAGAGTTTAAACTCTAAATAATTAAATTTAAACTCTTATTTATTATTATTTATCGTTCATTTTGATAAAAAAATTTTTTTCTAAAATAATTAGGTGTAGAAGTAAAAAATATGAATACTAATATTAATTGATACTATCAATATTGCAATTTCCTTGGGTTTTGTTACCTAGAGAAAAGGGTTCCGCAGTCGCATCTGTACTCTCTCGTCCCGCAGGTCTTGGAGTGGGCTTTCCAATCCGATTGAACTGCGTAGCGCTTCGAGCACTTATCACATTTCCACTTCTTCTCGCCGTGCTTTCTGCAGAAATGCTTCTTGATTCCGGTCAGGTCGCCAAGAGCTCTTGATGGGTCGTGGTGAACACAGCTTGGTTCTGGGCACACGTACACCTTCTTCCTCACCTCTTTGCTTGTTCTCTGCTTGAGCTTCCATGGCAGGTTATGCCCTCTTCTGTGAAGCTGAAGATTCTGATCTCTCTGAAACCCTTTGTTACAGATCTCGCACACGAATCTATTGGTTGCCATGAGAGTCTTGGGTGACAAAGCTATCACTTCTGCATCTGGGTCTGCAGATCAATTCATGTCAATAACAAATTCAAAACCCATATCAGGAAAATGAAAAATATATAACTAAAGAAAGATCAGGAAATTAAATAGACTTTGGAACCCATGATTTTAAATATCAACCGTTGCGATGATTTGGGACATTCGAAACCATATTTGCTAATGTTTCCGTCGATACATACTACGATTTAGATTCTTGGGAGAAGGATTTTGATCGAACCTGGGTTTCCTGGAAGATTTCTCTTCTTCTTCGCTATTGGTGGAGTTTGGCTTGGAGGAAAATACTGCTGGGGTGGGAAAATAGTGCCAGTTTCGGCTTTGTTGCCTGAAGAAACACTTGCTTGATCACCAGAGGCAGAAGTCAAATTAGAGATGTTCTCTTCCATAGCTGGGTTTTGTTGTTGGATTAGCAACCCTTTCATCATCATCATCTTCTTCTTCTTCTAGATGTAAAAGTCAGGATCATCAGGAATTAGTGGAACTAACCTTTTTGTGTGATTATGAGACGTGAGAGAATCATATAATTGACGACAAATTCAAATCTAGAAAAACCTAAAGTAGAAGAATCGGAGAGAGAGAGAGAGAGAGAGAGAGAGAGAGAGACTTAAGTAGAGTTGTTGAATTCGAGCACTCAAAGGTCTAGCTTCTTAATTAATTTGAACCCAAATCTTCAGTTGCCTCTTGATGGTTTCTTCTTTCTTTGGCATCAACCCAAGAGACAATTTTTGTTTTTTGAAGAATGAAGACACAAGGAAACGAACGAGAGAGAGAGAGAGAGAGAGAGAGAGAGAGAGCTAAGTGAAACTAAACCAGACCGTCCACCCAATCTTCTCCGTCATGTTTCCATGATCTAGCTTCCTAAACACACAGAAAATTCAATAATAACAATACAAAAGAAAATACATCGAGAAAACAGAGAGAGAGAGAGAGAGAGAGAGAGAGGGAAAAAAGGGGGATGTGGATGAGATTGAGGAAAAGAAAATAAAGTTGTAGGTTGAAAAATAACCACTATTTTATTAGTTTAAATTATGAGTTCATGATTAAATATATAATGAATTTTACAATTTGTATAGATCGATAAAAAGTAAATAAGCCGGGTGGGTGATTGAAGTATACTTATTTTTCTATTACCGTAAACTATGAATTTTATAATTAAATGTATTGGCCCTAAATGGGTAAAAATTGCTTATTGGTATATTGGTATAGTTTTTTTTGTAAATTTTTTATTTTTAATGAAAATTTTTTATTATTTAATTAATTAAAATAAGCTAGAAACAAATAAAAATAAATTTTGTAGACTCTTTTAATTGAAACAAAATAAAAATAAGCTAATAAGCCAAATTAAATGTTGTTTATTTTCGATTTTAGTGAATTTTTTTTATTTTTTAATAAAATTTTTTTACTTTTTGAGTTCATCTCATCGAGGCGATTTAAAAACATAAAAAATTTAGTCTAAAATTAAAAAAAATTCAAACAAAATAAAAATAAGTAAAATATTACTTATTTGTCCATACATGATCATTGTAAATTTTATTATTTAAGTTAATAAAAAAGTAAGTATTTTTCACTCAACGTGAACGAGTGAACAAATTGGCAGTGAATTAAGAAGGGATTCCTGTGTAATCCTCTACGTCCGGACCACAACCCAACGGCTGACTCTGACGTGCACTTTCTGTCTTTTGCTCTGTTCTTTTCCCAGAATCAGAAAAAAATAATAATAATAATCTTTGCTTTCTTTATTAGTTTTCCCTTTAACAAAGTTTCATTTTTCTCCTAAAAACTTGTCTTTAAGTGGCACTAGCTTTCCTTCTCCTAAAGTTAAGTGACAAAAATAAGAAGAGAAATTGATTTTGCCTATCTAGCTATGGAGAGAAAAGGAGAGAAATGGAGAGAGAACTTTAGAGAGAGAAAGAGAGAAAGAGAGAGATCAATTATATATAATTGAATGTTGCTAAAAATAATTTAATAGACTTTGAATAATAATTTAATAAAAATAAAATAAAATTAATATTAATATATTTTTTAATATAAAATTTATTATTTTTATAAATATTAATATATTTTAAACAGATATTTATATATTATATATCTCTTAATTATAACTTAACCAGTTTCGATTAGCATTTTATTATATAATAATATATAATCTATATTTTACATCATAAGCAGTACAGCCATCCCAATTGTTGGATCCCACCTTTCAACGTTAACAGTGACATGATTGATCCATTGATTGAATCCTAAAAATTGGTCATAGCCAAAAGCAAATTATCCTATTATTATATTACATATTTTACTTAAATATTTCATTTAAAAATCAGTAAAGGTTAATTATTGATGGCCAAAGGACCTGAAATTTCTGCATTTTCTTTCATCTTCCTTAAAAGTAGTAAAAAGATATGATGAATATGATAACAATAAACAGTGGGATATTATAACTTCTAACTATTTGTTTTTTTTTTAAAAAGAAAATTTAATTTCTTAGTAATTTTTTTTTTTTTTTTTTAAATACGTATTCTACTACTTTTTCTTAAGTACTGTTTTGGTAACTATCCAAGCCATTTGAAGAAATTCGATCCTAACCTATTTGATTTAGGAGAAGGATAGCTCCTTCCCATTAAATACATGTACATGCATAAACACAATAAACCAATAAAATAAGCTAGTGTTAATTTTACTGAAACACTTTTCGTAACACTTTTATTTTTATTTTTATTTTTAAAAATCTATACTTCTCAGTTTATCTTATTGACTGAATCAAAAAACTTAAGAACTTTGAAAAAAAAAAACACAAGCAACCAAAATAAAACAACATATGCCGGAATGAAGTTAGAATTTTAATTTTAAGGTAGCCAAAAATTATGTCTAAAAAAATTAAGTCCAAAAAGAAGCATGAGGTTGACAAGAGGCCAACCACAAGTTGTGGGGAATAACATGCTACAGGATGACTGTTGCAGAGGTTTTTTTTTTGTTGAAAATTTTACTCAAAAGTAAATAAAAATAAAAATTTAACGCGTAAAATTTATAAATAAAAATTTTAATGCATAAAATTCAATTGCGTGATTTTTCTTAAAAATATCCTACAAACAGATAAATTTATATGTTTTGCATAACAAACAGATAAATTTATATGTTTGATATTTATCTGTTTAATATATAAATAGATAAATTTATCTGTCTACTTATTTATGCATAATAGATAAATTTATCTGTTTGCATATCAACACAAATAATACAAATAAATAAATTTATCTGTACTCTTCATACGTGCTTTCAATAAAATAGATAAATTTATTTGTTTCTTTACACGTGCTTTTAACAAAAGACAGATAAATTTATCTATATTCTTTATACATATTTTAAAAAGGTATAGATAAATTTATTTGTATTATTTTTATATGATTTCAATAAAATAGATAAATTTATCTGTTTTCTTTATATGCGCTTTTAATAAAAGACAGCTAAATTTATCTGTATTCTTTATATATGTTTTGAAATGGCACAGATAAGTTTATCTGAATTCTTTATGCGTGCTTTCAATAAAACAGATAAATTTATATATGTTCTTTACACGTGCTTCCAAAAAAGACAGATAAATTCATATATATTCTTTATACATGTTTTAAAAATGTATAAAAAATTTATCTATTCTATGGTATTTTTGTTTCAAAAAGATCTTGCATATTAAAACTTTTATGAGAATGGATCTTACTCATTAAAAAATCTTATACTTGATAAAAAATAATAAACGGCCTATAAATTAAACTGTTCACCAATTTTTTTATTTATTTTTCTTTAGATGTTTCTCATCCTCTTATCTATAAATCTTTTCCTTTTGCCGTTCAAAAACGGAACAAGAGACAAGTCACAGGTAGGAGTGTTCAATAGATCCGAAAAATTCATGAACCAATTCAATCCAATTTCCATGGGTTTGGTTGGTTTGGTTCTGTCACGTAATTAGTTGGATTCTATGTCTTAAAAATATTGAACCAATATAGTTGGTTTGCTTATTTTGGGATCTTATACAAAAAATTAAGTCGCTCATAGAATAAGGTATATATTATTATTTTAAAATATTTTATTAAAAAAATATTTAATTTAATTGAACACCGATTCCAACTCGAACCAACTTGAGTTTATTTGGGTTGGACTGGGTTAAGTTGATTCTAAAGCATTGATGGTTCGGTTCTTGGTTTAATATTTTGAAATCAATTTTGATCGGGTCAGTTCTGGGTTAAGTCCCAAACTGACCCAGACCAATCCATGCCCACCCTTAATCATAGGAGTGGGGCGGGAACATATCGGAGATAATTTTTAAACTTCAAGAAAATAATACTAATAAGAATTAAAGATAATACACTAAAGGAAAAATAATAGTTGACAAATGATTGAAATTAAAAATATGAAAATTAAGAAATAGAGATAAAGCGTAAGAAATAAATATAATATTTTTACAAATAAACTTGATCTATATATTTATATATTTGAATGTATTTATTTTATATAATCGGAGATAGGGTGGAAAACGAATTGAAAGAAGTAAATAAAAATTCTCACCCCACATGTTATTGAATGCGAGATGAACTCGTAAATAACGAAATGAAGATATGCAGGTGGGCGGGCGAGCGAGCAGGATTGTCATCTTTGCCAATTATAGTTTACGAACCAATTCGATTGCAAACAATACATATTATACCACATAAAAATCACTTCATGCTTACAAGTATAATAGATTCTATCACAAACGCATGGCATGAAATTTATCATACAAATAAATATGAAGTAATTTATGAAATGTAATTAATATGCATTATATCTAGAGTTTTTGAGGACAAAAGGCTCCATTTTCACAAATCATAATACTCTAACCCATTGATTGTTGCTGCGAGGACATATGTTCATAAAAAAGAAGAAGGAACAGATCTTCGAAGGTTTCAAATACCCAAATTCCATTTTCATCATCATCCATTCCTCTAGAGTTTCACACTCTTAGCAACACCTTCCAAATTCCAATAAGTTAAGGTCAAAGGCTTCGAATCAAAACAATTATGTACTCCCATAGTATTATGTGACATTATTTACGTAATATTTTTATAATAAAAATTATTAATGTATATAAAATAGGTTACCATTTGTCTCCTACCTGTGCAATAAGGGTGGACCATTATATTTTTTACTACATGATTGAATATGAGCACCACGTAAACAATGACATATGGTGTTCCGAGATTATCGAATAATTACTCTATGATCTGGTGGTATTTGGTATTATTAAAATTAGTAGTTTATAGGTTGTATTTTGTGGCAAAAATTGTGAGTATTTAGTAAAAATTATAATTTGTAATTGAAATAGCAAAAAAAATAATTATAATTTGTAACAAAAGTTATGAATACTTAAAAAAGACTATAACTTATAGCTAAAACTATTAACTTTGCCAAACACTCAGTTGGAGTAGCATTTAGCTTTCTGCACTAATTTTAATATAATTATAATTTTTTGGATAAAATTAATAATTATTTTTTTATTATAAATAATTAGTTTTAATTTCACGTAACATATTTTTAAAATATTAATAATTTTTATTATTATAAATTATAATTTATAAATTCTTAATTTTAACGGTGACAAACACCAGGAACTTATTTATAAGCGCATTTTCCTATGGTTTTCCTCAACCGAGTAGTCCAATCGATATGGTTAACGGAAGAGTTACCGTATGGAGATGGTGATTCCGAGCGCTGTCATTGCTGTGGCAACCGTACCTCACTGAATCGGAAACCCTAGAGAGATGAATATGAGTACAAATTAGCTTCAATCGCGACGAAATTTTAGGACATGTTTGGATCCATGAATTAGCGTCCGACTGAATTGAATTAAAAAATGTGGGGCTTATAAATCAGATTTTGGTCTTCTGAAATAACTAATCCTACATTTATATAATGAGATTAAGATTAATAATTCAACAAATAAAAAATTAATAATTGTAATAACAATATTAAATTCTTTTTGTATTATTAGTACCAAGCACTATATTATTATTTTTCGTTATCTAACAGTAAAAAATAACTATATGGCCCCGTTTGGGTAGCTCTTGCTTATTTGTTTATTGACTTATTTGCTTATTAGCAAATAAGTCAAATTCTATTTAAGCCACTTCGTTTGGATAATTTGTTTATTTGCTTATTTGCTTATTTGGTTACCCAAACGAGCTTATTTGACTTATAAGCCAGCATATTTGCTTATTTGGTTACTCAAACGAGCTTATTTACTTATTTGGTTACTCAAACGAGTTTATTTACTTATTTACTTATTTGCTTTTGACTTATTTAAATACCCAAACGACATGACTTATTTTTTGACTTATAAGCCAATAAGTAACTTTGCCCAAACATGATCTATAATTCTTATCTAATTCTTTATTCCACTTTAATCAAATATAAATCAAATTTTACACTGTACACATAATTTATTCCATAATCCCATAATATTAAAAAGATCATGTTGAATCTACACTATTACTTATCCCTCTTATTTAATCTAAATCCATCAATCATACCAAACAAGTCCTTAGGGTTATGGAAAGTAGGGTTGTCAAAATTTGGTCTGCCTTGTCCTACCAATGGTTCGATTTGATCAATTTTTTGGAAAATCAGTCACCAAGCTAATAATTTCGATTTTATTTCTTTGCACGTCAAAATTGATCAAAATTACAATAGAAATTATCACTAATTCGAATCAAACTATTATAATAAAAACACGGTTCAACTCATTTCGACTTAATTAGTTGAGGTCTTTTATAACTTAGGCAATTTACTAATAACACTGAATTGAATTATATATTGTACCTAAGTTTGCAACTTGCTTAATGTTTAAGTATTATATTTTTATTAGTGAATAATAACCCGAAATTATAACAATTAAATTGTATATATAAATAAATAACGATAATTTATTTTCTTCAAACCATGAATAGTATATATGAAAATAATACATATAAATTTTTTTTTATAAGTCTTTATGAATAGCAATTTGAATGAGAAATCTAATTGAGAAGTCTTGAATTCTTTACTTTTAAAGAAATAAAGATGTTGAATCGGTCTATTTTGGTTTATTTCAATTTAGTATTTGTTAAACCGTTCTCAAATCATAAATTGCTATTTTTGTTCTTAAACTGTCAAACTGGTTAATATTAAAATTGCTCAAAATTGGCCAATTTGTTCAATTTGATTTGTGAATTTCAGTGCAAATAAATGATCAGAATCTAATTTTTGTGATTAATCTATGATTGGTTATCTGTGTACCTAATATTACTATTTTTTAAATAAGCACCTATTTTAATTTCAATTAAAAGATCACAACTTTTCATTTTAATTTCATACTTTTTTCATTATATGATCCAGTGCTCCTTACATTAAGTGAAAAATCAATTCGTAAACACCACAAGACCTCTCTTCAACTTATTTAAAATTGCAATCTACCTTTCTAAATAACAATCCTCATCAAGGTAATAAAAAAGATGGGGAACTTCTAAATACACATAAAATGTTGAATTTACTCGTTTCTCAAAATGTACAAATATTTATATATCGGGTATCAGTGTTTTAATGTATTTAATGTGTAGAATCAATACTTCCATTTGTATATTTTAAAAAGCCCCCAATAAAAAAGTGAAGCAATTGTATCTCACCCATAAAAAGGATGGGTATGGACCTGGTGCGAGAACAACAATGCTATAAATAAATAAATAAATAAATAAAAATAAATTAAGGGCAATTGTATAGTGTGCCTGCTCTTGTATGTGTAATGTATGCACGTAGTTTGTTTAAATGATTTAATTGCTAATGGAGATACATTATTTTTATGTTTGTTCATGTGCCCTATATGAGCTTGTATCCCTTTAGCTTGTGTTTGATGTGTTTGTTGGCAAATAAGTGGGTTTTGAATAATTTTGAACATGGTTTTAATTAACTTTGAAGCTAAATAATTTTAGATTGGATTAATCTTTTTTGATGATTTCAAATCCTAATATATTCATCTCCATGTGTAGTTTAATCATGAATTTGTGGCGTTCAAAATCATTAACGGGTGAATGAGAAATGAACTCCAAAAGTGTGCCATAGAAGTTAACAAAATGATGATAATTATGTCTCATTCCACATTGGTTGGGAGAGAAAAGAACGAGTATCCAAGTGGGTATAAATATGTTTTCAATCTCACATTAGTTAGAAAAAGCATAAGTGGGTGATTTTTATAGGCCAAGTTGGCCCTGAGGGGTGTGTCCCTTGGGGGTACCCAGATTTGTGAACGATGGAGGATCTACCAAATGGTGGGTTTAACCCAAACCTCACACGCACCCGCCGCTGCCGTCATGTTCGGCTGCGGGCCGGGTTGGATCAACCCTTATCTTTTTGCTGAAAATGTATTTATTTAAAATTTAAAATTTAAATATTAATTATTTAAATTTAGAGTTACCGTTGCAGTTACCGTTACCGAACCAACCGTTGGAGTCGGTCCGGAACAGGTTCGCGCCTGTTAGGCGGTCCAACCGCTAGGCCGAACCGGTTCCATGTCTATTTGGTCAAGCCGAATAGTCACCTTATGGAACCTATTTAAAGGCTATTTGCTGCCATGTTTCATATACTGAAATCATTCCCTCTTCTTCTGTGACTCTGTTGTTCTTCATCCTCTGCATTCTCGAGTTCAAAAAGAGAGGTCGAACTCAGTTTCGATTTGCTGGAGTGACAAATTGCTGTGCTGCTTCTGTTGCTCGCCCATCGTTGTATCTTGGAAGACATATGCAGCCAATTCGAAGCACCGAAGCGAGGACATTTCTATCTTAAGAAAATCGTGTTAAACACGAACCTCGATCAACCATTACTGTTTACATTCTTCTTATTCGATATTTTTGGTTTCTGTTTTGTTTCAGCATTACTGTTTCGATTTTCAGCGGGTTTATATTTCTGTTACAGTTTTTCTTTTCTGCTTTATTAAATAATTTATTTTCGGTCTAATTAATTTTCTGTAGTAATTTAATTTATATTCATACAATTTATTATTTGTTAATATTTTATATTCTGTATTATTAGTATATATATAAACAGATTGTTTATTAGTTACAAATTATCCCAACTGTGTTCTACTAATTTAAGAGTTAAGCGGGATAAGTAATACGTGAGTTTTACATATATTTTTTAAAAATATATATTAAGAGATAGTAATTAAGATTATATGTACCGTAGTATTATTTGTATTCTATTTAGTTAAAATAATTTATAACATGTAACAAAAGTTAGAGTATTAATTTTACTGGTAGATAAGCTAAAAAGATAATTCAGAAGGAACATGTTATCATAGTGATGATGAAATTATTACCCCATAAATCTTTATATTATTATTCTCTTGTATGACTGATTAATAATTTAATGGAAAGCAAATTAGCAAATGCGATTTTTAATTATTTGGAGAGACAAATCTAAAATGACGAATCTCATATATTTTTTGAGTCCAATCTGGATCTCCTAATCTCCAAACATGACCTTAAAAGATTACAAGTATTAAAAAAAAATATTTTTCTTTTTCATTTTCTTGTTTATTACTGAATTAGTTAGATTTTGAAATGGGATCTTGCTCAATCCAAGTCTCTTAACATGCCCTGCAAGCTCATTCATGTTTTTTTTAAATGGTCATACTGATCACTGTTTATTAAGCAATAGTTAATAAATTAATAAAAATAAAAAAATTTAATATTAATACACTTTTAATGGTGAGGTCTACTACTTTTATATATATCAATACACTTTGTACAAATATTTATATATTATATACCCCTTATCTACCGTCCATTGGACAGTTGTTAGTATTTTTCATTTTAAATTAGACAAGAATAATTTATATAGAGAAAAAAAAGTGAGAAAGCTTTTTTAGTATATGTAGATGTATTTTCTTTTTAATTTATAGCGGTTTTCACACGTACGATGTGTTTCTGAATTAAAGAAGTTAAAAAAATATTTAAATTCTTAACTGTGAATAATTATAAGTTTTAAATTAAATAATTAAGAAAAGTTTGATGAAATTTTTGAATAAAGAAAAAGGTCTATATAACTTTAAATTTAAAATAATACTGAGGTTTCATTTGTTTCGATGAAAAATATTTTTATTAAAAAAATATTATTAGTAAAAAATATTTTTAATGTGTTTGATTATGACTTTAAAAATAGTGGTGTTAGTAGATGTGATAGTGTTAGAATTGGTGACAATAATAACGATTCCCATGACCTTCGAACCCTAGGCCTTGGATCCATGTCAACCCCGACTCCTTGACTCCAAATTTCATACCTTGGGACCTTAGATCCCAAGACTCCAAGACCTTGCCACCACCTCTCTCTCCAAAGCTAAAAAAACTTAAACTTTTATGAAGGTAAAGAATTACTCTTTATTTGTAAAGTGAATTATCTAAAAATCTTTTCAAATTAAGTCAAGACTTTCGGGGACTATCCTACGCAAATTTTTATACCTACAAAGTTCATTGCTTTATGGATTTTGTATGAATGTTTACAAGTCGGTTTAGAATAGTTTCTAACTAAACTAAAAATTAAATAATTTTAAAAAATTTAAGAATTAAAACCGAATTATGAGTATCATAAAATCATATCGAACCGATTCAATAAAGAACGGTTCAATTCTGATTTAGAATTATGATTTTAAAATTTAAATACTTATTGCTTATTTTAGGTTAAAAGATTGCACATTTATTTTGCTTATTCTTTCCTTTTTCATTTTCTTTTCTAGTTTATATTATTTTATTTTATCACTCGTTCATAAGATTACTAGAAGATATTCTCGTATATATAAATTATGCATTATATTTTATTTTTTTTTGATTCTATTATTTTTCTTGTTGATTATTAATAGTTTATAAATTATATAATATTATAATATTATAAAAAAATGTAAATTAGATTATGAAAGAGAAAAACTATAGGAAAAGATAAGAGACATAAAAATTAATATTTTAAAATTTTTTCTTTTTATATAACACGCAATTTAACAAATTTAAAACAAAATAATAATTCAATTCAGCTTTATACGATCTTCTAAAAGTTTGATTTTATAATAAATAATTATTAATAATTTAAAATCAAAATCAAATTATTAATCACAGATTAAATCAAATCATACCATTTGAATTAATTTAGACCACTTTACAAGTTCTAACCATTTTTTGAACACCTTCTTATCATTACATGAATAAAAAGCAACCTTGTATCAACTGTCCGACTTTTCACTTTTTCCCACCATATAAATCTTTGGAAATAACCCATATTTGTGTCTCATCACAGGAAAATTTTTATATACTCTCAGAATACTATGTAAACAATATTATATAATATTTTTTATAAATAAATAATCATAACCTACACAATATGGGTCATTTTTTATTTTTCAACTACCTAACAAAGGTAATTATATCTCTATTACAAAATTTATTACTATCATATTGAATGAAAGTATTACGTAAATTTATCACATGATACTCTAAGAGTACTGAATAATTTTTCTCGGTCATTTGATCTCCTTTTTTATCTCTCACATCTTAAAGTCTCTCCTGATATCTTAGCCGGAGCTAAGTGACAAGAACCAAGAGCAAGAGAATTATTTCAATTTTCCTTTCATGGGTAAAATCCTTTATAAATTAATCATTCAAACATATCCTATTACTATTTCATCCCATATTAAATAAATATGAAACTCTTCTGTAAGTCAATTTTTAAAGGGTGAGTTCTTCCCAAGAATTTGTAAGATTTGGTACCAAAGCAGTCGTCACCAAGCCAAGTATAAAATCGAATAGGCTTTATTTGATTTTAAGCTGCTTGGTTTTCAATTTGCAATGTGCAGTCAAATTCAAGTAGCTCACCCGAAAGTGTAAATGAATTGGTAATTAAGGACCATCTTTAAATAAATGAGGGTATTAGGTTTAACTCTTGAGCCATGGGCAACTTGTGCAGTATTACTATGATTTTCATATATTTTGATTTTGAGTAAGAATTAAACCGTACATAAACTCGAAATTTCTTCACGAAAAGTTCATCATCATAAATTTTTTTACCAAAAAAATACTTGGGGATCCAAAAGAAGGAATTAGTTTCGTCGGCTAATTGGAGTGTAATTAATAGCTAATTATCTGCCCTTAATTAAAGGTAGGGTATATACGGACCGAATTAGTTCGGTTCTTAACAAATTCAAGAATCGAATCGTGACTAACGATTCCATAAATTCTAAAACCAATTTGAACCGTTGAACTTAGTGGAACCGAACCTAAACAAATTCATTAAAACAGATCGGTTTCGAATTAATTTTGGTTCCTCATTACAAAATACTAAAAATGACAACTTGATATTTTAATCAACAATGTAATACATGTTGGGAAAAATACAATGCCATAAGAAACAAGTTCGGTGATCCAAAAAATGTATTTTTATTAACTTGCAACAATTACAATAAACAGAATTTACAGAAATAAAATTACAGAAAATAATATGAACAGAATATGTAAAACGAGTCTTGCAAACGCAGTTTTCTTAAGAATGTTTCACCGCCTACCGAAGGTGTTGTAGGTTTTCCACCGGCGTTACTCTCTCAGGATAAAATGGCTGACACGATCGTTGGAACACCACAAATGATCGGCTACGAACGTACATCGTCTGTCTTTCTCTTTCTCTCTCTCTCTCTCACAGAACTTGCAACCAGAATATGTATTCTTGTATTTCACCTCTTTACCTTACCTCTGTCTTTTCTCTGCCCAGAAAATCAGAAAAATCTGACTTTATATAGACTTTCTTTCATAAATGGGTTACAAAAGAATTAATAGCCAATAAATGGTATTAATTTTTAAAATTTAATTACCAATTAAATAGTCAATTCAATTGCAATTGAATTTTGCTATTGAATTTTGAAATTCAATGATCAATTAAATTCACAAATTTCAACAATACAATAGATTCCATGATTGTCTAAAAAACCCAATCTTTATAGAGAGATGACATGAAATAAATGGATGAAATCTGTTTCAAGTTAGAAAATAAAAATAAAAATTATAGATAAACTTGCATAAATAGCCATCTCATTATTATAAGCTTGCAAAAAATTAAATACAAAATATTATATATATGTATATATATATATATATATATATATGCAAAATATATATATAGTATTAATTATTATATAGTTATATATATAATATTATATAGATATATATATATATATATATTTATAAATTTAAATTAATTATTATGTAATATATTTTAATTGATTTGATTTGGTTCTAAACTCAAACAGGAAAACTAAGACCAAGAATTAAACTGTATCATGCGATTTTTCTTTGTGAATCAAAATCAAACTGGTTAATTAAAAAACTCTAACCAAATTATCAATTTGAATAAAATCAATTCAATTTTACAAATTAGCTTGTGCTTGGACTAATTTTTTTAGTAATTTTTAAATTTTTTAATTTTTTTTGTAAAAAAATAGATGCCAAAGTATATAAAAAAATTAAAAAAAAAGTGAGAAAAAACTTATTCAGCCAAATTAATTAACTTTTTTTTGACTTTTAAATTAAAAAATTAACAAAAAAATTAACCCCAACGGAGGCTTAATAGATTTTTTTCAAAGACCCCATGAAAGGCCGAAGGCAAGTTGGAGAGAGAGACAATAATTTGTGCTGATTGAGAGAGAGAGACTTCACGGGGCGGCAATTTGAAAAAAGTATCAGGGCCCACCCTAAATGATTGAGAAATCAAACGACCCCACTCTATTTTTATTTTCAAGAGACAAAGTTTTCCTACAATCGTGATCATCATGTGATCACGTACACTCGGCAGCTATAACCTTAAAATTTTGCAGAAAAATGGGGAGACAGTATTTTGCTGGGATCCGTTGAAAAAAGACTTAACAACATTTTCATATTTGTTTATTTTTATTTTAAGTAAAAAATAAGTAAATTTATTATAATTTTCTGAATTCTCTCACCCCGATGAGCCAAAAAATATCTTTTTAATTGAAATATTAAAAACCCATTTTATATATATTCCTTATTTTTTAGAGAATTTTTTTATTATTTAATTAGTTATTATATCTTTTTCTTGCTACCGTCACTTTTTACTAATTTACGGGCTATGGTAGTGTTTGACTAATTTATTAAGGGTAATTTTTAAATTTTTATTATTAATTTTAATAATAAATTATTAATTTTTTTAAACACTCATAATTTTTGACATAAATTATAATTATTTTTTATTTTATGAATAACTAATTTCAATTATAAATTAGTATATTTTTTAAATACTCCCGTATTTTGGTACAAACAATAATTTATAAATTAATTATTAGTTTAAGCTCTAACAAATATCATGTACCATAGTACCTTTAATATCAATCGATACATATCTATATTACTGATATCAATACATATTTAATAATAAGATTTCAAACCTAAGACTTTATGATGCTTCTCGGTGTTTTTTGGCTTTTGTTGGAAGTTTCATCATCTAATAATATTTACTAAAGAACATATTAAAAAAACACAACAATTAAAAACTCCATTTTTATGAAAACCAAGGCTTCGTTTGGTAATTGATTTTAAGTTTTTTTTTTCTCTTTTTGTTTAAAACTAAAAAAGTAAAAAAAAAAATTGTTTGAGAACACAAAGGCTTTTATCCTCTTAACTTTTTTTCCTTTTTACAAAAAAAAAGTTTATATATTTTTTTAAATTATTATAACTTTTATTATACATATCTATTTTTTTTAACACTTATATTTTTAAAATTTAGTCGTCAAAGTTTATCTAATAAGATCTATATTAAATATAAAATTGGATCAAAATAAATTTTTTAAAAAATATAATAGTTTTTTTTATTTAAAGTTCTTTTAGCATAAAATCACTTTAAGTCAAGTTTTTTAATTAATTTATTTTTTGACTTAAATTCACCTCTATGATTCACCCAATAAAATTTTTATTTATTTAACTTAAAATAATTTTAAATAAAAAGAAATCTGACTTTAAAATTAAATTGGGAAACGTGGCCAAAAAAGCATAAGTCAAAGTGCAGACCTTGGTGGGAGGAAAGGGGGGGAATGTGAGTTCATGAAGAATAATGGGGTGGATCAATAATTTCTCTTTTAAGGAGAGAGTATGGTGAAAGCGACGACACTCTTCCGTCAACCGCAAAGAGGACTATTCGACGACTCGTCTTTGGCTCGACCCCACGCCCACGTGGCTATGAATCCTTCGACAAGACAATCTTAAGTCATGAACTTGCGTGACAATACCGTATTCCCTTCCCCCACCCTATACATCTATGTATATACAAAATAACAAATAATTATTCAATAATTTTGGTAATATTTTTATTTAATATTATTGTAAAAAATATTTTAAGTGAGACACTATTAATTTATGTTTCTCAAAAATATTACGTAATATTATTACGTAATATTTTAAAAAATAAATCAAGTGTCTCCTTCTCTTTGTCTTTTTTTCTCTTTTATTTTCTCTCTCCTCATTTTCTTTTTCTCTTATCTATTTTTTTTCTTATCTCTTTTGCTTGGTTTTGTGTGTGATTTGTGTTATTATTTTATTGGTGTATTTGTTTTCTCTTTTATCATTTGTTGTCCTTTACTATTTTTTTTAGGATTTTATTTTCACATCAAAACATTTATTAGATTAACACAAATAGATTAATGTAGACAACGCTAAAGTTAAGGTTAGGCAATCATTTTTAACCTTTAATAAGTATTTTTTGTGAGAGATGAATAGAGATTATGATGCTATTTCAGCTAAATATAAAAGAAGGCGACACCGTGTGAGTCATAGTAATTGATTTTTATTTTTTATTTTTGAGATCTTTTTTATTTGATTTTTATAATGCTTCAATGCTTAGAAATTTATAATTTTTTTTACATAGAAGTTTGATTTTTCTCCTTTGTCGGAATTTTCTCCTTCCCACGTTGGAGGCTTGATTTTTTTTTTTTTCGAAAAATTATCTTACATCTGATGTAAACGATTTAATATCAAATTTGTAATACATTTAGAACTTCTATTCTTTATTGATAATAATAATAATAATAATAATATGGTGACTAAATTAGTTTATCAAATTAATTTATCAAATAATTTTATAAATATTAATGCAGCGTATCTCACATAAATTCTATTTTTTTTTTAAAGTTTACCAGTAAGTGGTGTTTGGACCGGTGATTTACTGTACCTCAACTAATTTCCTCCCTATCAACACCAGAATTAGAGAATTCACAAGCAAAACTTGTGATCTGATCCCAAAGAATTGAACCCAAATTAACAATATAGGGTGCAAACTCATCAGCCAACTAGAACAACCCTCGGTGTTAATTATACTAATATTCAATATTTATAATTATATTAATTAATTTAATTACCTTACTATTATTTATTTCTAAAATGCGTACTAATTTTCCATATCCCTCTCTCTATTGTCCATATACAAGTCTATGAGAGTGACAACGGAGTTCATTGTCGCAAAAGGAGGTGGCAAAATATTTTTTTAACACCTGTCATTCTATTTTTCTTAGCTCATATTTAACTATTCAAGACTATTGAAACATTTTATAAATATTCCTTTTTAGTAACGTAGTAAAAGGAATCTGCATAAGATAATATTTATTTATTTTATCTATTAAGTAAAAAGAAAAAATATATATTTGGAGGGTGTTTTGCTATATATTATTTTTTTTAGTTTTAGTTTATAACTCGGTAAAAAAATTTAAAAATAAACAAATATGCTTAATTATATTTTTTTTACTTGTAACTTATAATTTCAAATTAACATATACAAATTTTATTGTTTAAAGTTATAAGTTTACTGTTATAAGAAATATTTATAGCTTCTGTTTTAAGTTATAACCATATTTTTAATTATAATTTATAAATTTAAAAATTTTAAATTATTAAAAATGTATAAATATAAAAAAATTTAAAAATTAGTTATTTTTTAGACCTCATAAGAATTTTAGTCATAATATATTTATTTTACTAGTTTTAGTTTCATCATAAATTAAAATACGATTTTATAACTGATTTACCCTATTTAAAATATTTAATTTTCCTAATCTATCATATTTGAGGTTTGAATTTAAAAAATTCTAAATCCTAGCAATCTAAACCCTAGCTGCCACGTTTATATTCCTTATTTTCTACCCTAGTAGCACAATTTCTCTCTCTCTCTCTCTCTCTCTCTTTCTCCCTCTCTCTATAAAACTGAAACTGCACTAGCCCCTCACCGTTGCTCCTACAACCACTGTCGCCCCTCGTCGCCCGACACGAGCCACCTTCATCGTGGCTAAATCTTGCCGTTGTCGCCCCTCCTTGTTGCCTCCACCCAAACTTTCACTGCCTTCATTCTATCATTCTCCACCATCACCGCCTCCCCTTCATCGCCACCCAAACATCCACCGACTTCATCCCCATCCTCCTCGTGTGTGAACAGTTTACAGAAAGAGCAAGGCGTCTTCCTCTCTTGCTGTTGTCCTCCCTTGTCATCGTCCTCCATCGCAGACTTCCAACTGATACATGTATCAGTGTATTAGTGATGCAGAATCAGAAAAAAAATACAAGACAGATTATCAACTGATGCATCTATCAGCTGTATATGTTTGTGATGTAAGATTAGAAAAAAATGCACAACAAACTATCAACTAATATATCTATAAGTTGTATTTGCACTGCAGCCGATTGGCGACGGCTACGACTGCGACGGCGATGGAGGATGAAGAATACGACAGAGTTAGAGTTGTGGTGATTGTGGGCCAAGATTTTGGAAGAGATTTTGGAAGCAAGATTTTTTATTCTTGTTTATGAGAAAATTTGGTCAATGTAATCTTCTAAAGATGTAAGCTTCATTCGTTTCAATGTAAAATATTTTTGTAAAAAATTATTTTACCATTTTTATTTTCTAATATTTGGTTGATACATGAAAAATATTTTCAAAATAAAATTATTTATTATTATATTGAAATAAGATAATTTTTATAATAAGTTATGAAAAATCGTTAGATCTGATCCATTGTCTCTTGGAGCTTTGTTACTGTTTGGAATAGCTTTTCATGTAAATTTTTTTCATGAATTTTTTTGTTTGTTTTTTTTATTTTTTATTTATATTTTTTGTCTAGATTTTTTACAATTTTGATTTATCATTATAAAATAAATCTAAAAATATATATCGTTTTGTCTAGAGTTACAAAGAGAAATTTAAAAAATATCATTGTTTGAACTAATGTAAAAAAAAGTTCACAAAAAACGAAAAAAAATCTTAAAAAGCTTATTTAAAGCTTTTTCCATCTTATATGAGCTTTTTTTTAAAATTTTTTTGTCACGCCCCAAATTTAAGAGGCATAACCGACCGTGAACTACGAGCCTTGACCCAATAGTCACGAAAGTCTAAAAAAATAAAACAAATGCTATGAAGCATGCAAGGTTCTGACTTTACTAAAATTTGAGTAAAATAGTATTTCAAACGGTAACAAATATCTTGTAGGACACAACAGTCCACGGAAATAACTAATTGATTTTAATCAATTCTATTTTCAACTGAAACAACTATCATTCATAAAATATTAATTTGAGTGTCAACTCATTGCCAAAAGAGACTGACTCGATAAAAATACAAAATGAAAATTCCTATGAGGTCATTGGTACATGATTCCAAAATACAACGGAGTCTTTACTAATTTTTTCGTTAAACACCTGAAAATGTTAAAACAATGTCAGCCGATGACTTGGTGAATGGTAAACATACATAGTAAAATACAGTTTAAAAAATAGGATATTCAAAATATTTATAATTAAACTTAATCATGGCATATACTTAATGAGAATAAATTCATGTAATTTCACAAATTGGGTTTTTTCTTGTCAAAATTCATATTTTCAGTACAATAAATAATTTCACAGGATCTCATAATAAAAAAATGAATAATCAATATATCACGTCTCATCATAAAAAAAAAAAGTACCACAATAGTAATAAATTATGATCATCTATAAGCAATGGGAACTACAAATAAAATAAGTATCCAGAGCCACATATAAAAAACTCGGGGCATTCTCGGCCCGTTTGATTCAACATCGAACTTAGAGTCACCACAGGATGGCGTTTGAATTTTTTCTCTAAGATGAACCAGTTTAGAGTCACTCGGAATACTACACATTTTTCCTAAAACTGTTGAGCACTAGAGTCACTACGGGCGCGACGCCGTGGCATTTTTCCTAGTGGCCAGAGTCGCCTCCGTAGATAACCTTTCTCCTAGACTTTGAGCATGGTCCCAAAATATAATCTCATAAGTTACACCGCAAAAATGTGCATAAAAAGCTTCATATATCATTTGAATATGAAAAGCTCCATGTAATTTTTGAATGAGCCAAAAATAATTTATATGCCATGAATTTTATATCACAAATATTCATATATTTTTATACAAAAAGAAATTTTAAATTTTTTCTTTTGTTTTTCAAAAACTAATTAGGGACATGGGTAATTTTAAAAAATACGTAACTTACTAAACTACTCACCTGAAATTCAAAAAATGTATAACTCATAATGAGAAGAATAACGTATAATTCGAGTGTCATCCTGAATTATATCACATAAAAATTTAATATTAATTAACGCCAAACTCAATTAATATTTAAATACTATGTGAACCCCCAAGAAAGATTTCGTTCGTACTATTTATTATTTAATTTATATTAATATTTAATTTTTATTTATATATATAATAATTAATCCAATCAAGACCATTAATTCTTTCAAACTCTACTCAAATAATAATATATTAAATTATTATAATAATTGAGTTAATTTTTATCATTTATTATTTAAACTCTTTTTACCACTTATTTTATATTAATGTTTTAAAATAAAATAACACCACAATCACAATAATCAAATCTTATAGTTTAAAAATAATAAATAAATTATTTAATTTTCAATCTCATCAATTCCGTTAGTTCAAACTCATCCCATGTAATTAATCTTACAGTTATTTTTATTATTATCTATGATTCTTGATAAGATTTAAGTTATAATTAATATATAATATTTAACCAAATCAAGTTAATTAGTTATTCAGTTCTAAATTTGAATAATAACATGATAAAATATTATAAAATTTGGGTTACGTTTTACCATTGATTTTATTGAATAATATATATTTTAATCTTATTACTTTTCCTATTCTTTATTCTTTTTTAATATATTTATTTACTTATTTAATACTTAATATTTAATGATATCAAGACCGTTAATTATCTTAATTTAGATCCGATCTATAAAATATTAAATTTTATGATAATTAAGTCAAATTGAGCTATTTATCTTATCAATTAACTACTTAAACTTATTTTTTTATATCAATATTTTTAGATAATATATATTTTTTCTCAAAATTGAAGAGTGCGCATTAAAAAAAATCATGAGAATAAACTATTTTTAATATCAAAATATTATGCAAAATTGATTCGAAGGTGTATCAAAATATTATATATATATTTTTTATAGAAGATAAAATCTCTACATTGCAGCACTTAGTAATTCCCTAATTTTATTATTATTATTATTTAATTTATTATTTTTAATATAATATCTACCCAAATCAAAACAATTAGTTACTTCAGTATAGGTTCAAATAATAACATGTTCAAATATTAAGTTTTGCCGTTAATTTAACCGAATGTAATTTTTGACTTATTTTTTATTTTCTATCATCCTTCCAACATATTTATTATTTGTTTTATTTAATATTTAATATTTAATAGCATTAAAATCATTACTTATGTCAATCTAGGTTAGAAGGGTAACATATTAAAATATTACGATTATCGAGTTAAAATATACTATTGATCTATCAATTAACTACATAAATTTATATATATATATATATATATATATATACATATATATTACACTTAATTAATATCAATATCTTAACATAAGAAATTTATCAAAATAACCTCAAAATTAAATTCTCCCTATCAAAAAACATAAGTATACATACTTTTAACAATTAAAAAGTTACCCAATTGAATCAAATGCATTAAATTGCATACTAACAATCGTAAACTTGTCACACCAAATGGTTACCCATGGCTAAGAAGGTGAGAATCAAGCTTTCCTGTTTACTCGTCTTCTTCTTATTCTCTTTTTCTTTTCTTTTTTTTTTTCTCATTCTCTCTCTCTCTCTCTCTCTAAGAAATTTTGAGAATTCTTGTTCTTTATATTTTAAAATTCTCCCCTTTCCTGCTCTCTCTATATATATAGAACTATATTATATATTTTTAAACTAATTCATATGCATTTCAAATATTTTTCATATTTATTTATAACTTTTTTTAATTTTTAAAAATTTTATATTTAAATTTTATCTCTTTATCTTCTCCTATCTTATCAAAATAAATTTTAAATCCTAAAAAAAAATTATACACACACATATATATACAATAAATAATTATTTTAAACTCTAATTCCAATGTCCTATCATATTTCTAAATCTTTTATGATTATTTATTTTTTTATATCTCATGATAATTTTATCCTCCTAATAATTCTCTATCGAATTTTGGCATTTATTTTCACTTTTTTAACTTTTCGTAAGGAGAGAAATTTTAAAAGTATTACTGCTTGAACTAATACAAAAAAAATTTACCAAAGAAAAAAAAATTAAAAAAACCTTTTTAAGACTTTTTTTTGTCTTATACGAGGTTTTTAAAAAAATTATTTATTTAGAGAAATTTAAAAAGTATATCATTGTTTGAACTAACGGAAAATAATTTCTCTAAAGACAAAAGAAAAAGTCTTGAAAAGGTTTTAAAGTGGCTTTTTAAGGCTTTTTTTTAATCTCATATGAAATTTTTAAAAAAAAAACTTTAGTCATTTTTTTTCATTTTTAATTTTTCATAACGGGAGAAATTTAAAATTTATAATTGTTTGAAATAACGTAAAAAAAATTATTAAATACAAAAAAAACTTATACAAAAGACTTTAAAAAAACGATTCTAAACAGTAGTCTCAATTGTCATGAGCTAATATATCTTCGTTTTAGAAATCGACAAAAAAATATTAAAAATTTAAAAAGAATCAAATTTGAGGCATTTCTCTTAAAAAAATATTTTACTTATTTTTTGTTAAACGAACAGTGAAGAATATGTAAAATATCTTATCAAAAAATATTTTACATTGAATCGAACGAAATCTTAATTTAAGAGTATTTTCAATAAATATTAATATTAGAAAACTAATTTTATTTTATTTTTTTAAAGTTAAGAGTAGAGGAATCTTAAAATATCATCTGATATTTAAATTTTTTTCAAAATTTATCAAAATATAATACTAAAAAACACTATATAATTAATTTCTCGTGACTCGATTCCACTCTGTGTGGGACCCATTTTGGACTAGGACTCAAGACCCGTATGGAGTCAAACAAAGAGCCATGATGCAACCTAACCGGCATGGCAGTTCCAGCGTCCATTCGATTAGTCTATTCTGTAGGGTATATCTGTCTAGGCACTAGTAAAAAAAAATTTAAAAGATTAAATTGTTAAAATAATTGTAATTACAAAATGTTTATAAATGAATTCCGACACTTTTGATAAATGATATTTATATTATACAACTTAAATATTTTTATAAATGATATTTATATTATAAATTCCGACATTTTTAATGTAACATTTGTCTACATAGTATATTCAAATTTTAAAATTTGTTTAAAACTTTTTCTCCTCTCCACTCCTCTCACTAACTCGGTGTCGTGCCTTTTACTTCAAATTTTATTTTTCTCTTTGTACGAAGTTTAATTTTTTTTTCTTTCTCGATCATAGAAAACATAACATCAATGAAAGTATTAAAATATTTTTTTAATATATATATGCATAGCTAAAAAATATACTTAGCTTAATGCATATTAATTTTGATACACATATATTTTTATTGTTGTTTATAGTTAAAATTAAGAGTGAGATTAATAAAAATTATTTTTTAATACATTACTACTCTGAATAATTAAGAAAAATATTTACTATTTAAATTAATTTTATGTGATAAAATTATATTTAAAATATCTTTAAATACAAGTAATTATAATTAGTGTACAGATCAAATTGCTTTGCTATGTTTTTTTTGGGTGGGGGGTTTGCAATGCATCACCCAATAATCAAAAAGTGCATTGACTCATTTGATTTCCGTGCAATACATTTTTTTTTTTTGACTGTTTGGGTTAAATTTCTTTAATTTTGCTTATTTTTGTTGATTTTTTTTATTTTTCCTTTAGAATTTTTTACTTTTTTAAACCGAAAATTAACTAAAAAATAAAAAATTTCACTAAAAATAAAAATAAGAAACATAAAATTTAACTTATTGGCTTAAGGCTTAGATTGGCAACTTAGCTTTTTTGATTTTTTGACTAAAAATACCAAAAAGCTAAAATTGCTTGTTTGAAAAAAAAACTAAAAAGCAAAAAAATCAAATCAAAACACAAACTCCTATAATATTCTATTCAAACTCCCACCACTTTTAAAACATAATAATACCCCTTATTCATAACTTATTTACTACCACTATCAACTATATATAATTGTTAATATCAAATATATAGATAGATAACATTGTCCACTTTGAATAAAAAGCAAAAAAATTAATTTTTTACCCAAAATATTAATTTAAAAAAAAATTAGTTTAAAAACTAAGTTACCAAACAACCTAATTTAAATCAAATTTAACTTTTTGGCTAAAAAACTTTTTATGAATTTTTTAGTCTTTAATAAACTTTTTCTGTGTTAATTCAAATAATGGTATTTTTTAAACTTTTTTCGTTACAAGAAACTAGAAAAGTAAAATAAATTACTAATATTTTTTTTTAAAAATCATATAAGACAAAAAAAAGCCTTTTAAGGTTTTTTTTGTCTTTAGTGAACTTTTTTTTGCATTAGTTCAAGCAATGATACTTTTTAAATTTTTTTCGTTACAAAAAATCAAATAAATAAAAATTAATTACTATTTTTTTTATAAAAAGCTCATGACAAAAGCCTTAAATAAGCTTTTTAAGATTTTTTTTTAGTAAATTTTTTTTATGGTTGTTCAAATAATAATGTTTTTTAAATTTTTTTTTACAACTTTAGACAAAATTGCATATACTTTTAGATTTATTTTATAATGATCAATCAATAATGTAAAAAATCTAGACCAAACAAATTAAAAATTAAAAAATTAAAAAAAATCAAAAAAAATGATGGAAAAAAATTATATGAAAAGTTATCCCAAACATTAACGAAGCTCTAAGAGGAATCGGACCAAGTCTAATTATTTTTCATAACTTTATTGTAAAAATATCTTTTTTCAATCTAAAGATAAAAAACTTTATTTTAAAAATATTTTTTATGTATTAACCGAACAATAGAAAATAAAATTGGTAAAATAATTTTGTTTACAAAAATATTTTACGTAGAAATTATTTTAAAAAAAAAATATTTTACATTAAAACAAACGAAACCTTAATTTTAATTTTTTACTTTTTCGATTTATTTCGATGAGAGGAGTCGTAAAATGTAATATTTTGACTAAATAATACTAAAATTCACTAAAATTAAAAATAAAATATATAAAATAAACAAATAAACAATTATCCTAAACGAATCCAAAAGCCATCTTCATTCCCAATATTCTGCCAATTTCTCTCGAGGTGTTTGGCAAAGTTACTATTGGTAGTTTTTAGTTTTTTGTAACTATTTTTAGTTATAAATTATAAAAAATTTTAAACACTCACAATTTTTTTTATAATTTATAATTATTTTTTTTAATTCAGTTACAAATTATAATATTTACTAAATATTCATAATTTCTATTACTAGCTACAATATATGAGCTATTAATTTTAACAATACTAGACACTATATATTTGATTGATTATTCTTTCTCATTTTTTCAAAAATCCTTTTTTTTGCTCAACTGAGCTTATATATATATATATATATATATATATAAGTAAAGTGAGAGTACTGTGAATCAAAATTGAAAACAATTTTCCCACTCATCTATTAAATTATTCCTCACCGATTGGGTAAAAGAAGGGACAAGATTCTCTATAGTCCCAAAAGAGAATGGACCATCCAGTTGGGTAGAAATAGAATATGTGATTCAAATTGTTTATGTTATAAAACTTATCAATATATATATGCAAAAAATTAGGCTAATCAAAATTTCGTAATTAAATGATCGAATCACATTGAATCTAAAAAAATAATAAACATAGATAACCACATCACAAGTTTTTCCAATAATTTTAAGTTAATTGCTAGTGATTTGAGTGTGATTAAGACCCATTCTCTTTCAAGCTGCCTTCAAAATGCATAGGGAAAAAGGGCAAACTATTGCCAAACTAACCTCTACCACCTGCAGAAGTTGTATCACATGTTTGGTGTTTGTTACTGCTAAACTTATGATAGAAGTTAATTATCAGAAATTAAATCTAAAAGCATCAAAATGAAACTTACCAAAAATCAGCTTTCTAAATTTATTGTCCATAAGAGAAGCAAAAGCTGTAACAAACGCTTTAACATAGATTTCAATGCAAAAAAAAAAAAAAAAAAAGCCAAAAACTATTGCTAATAAGTAGAAGTAGATACCCCCATAGTAACATATCCAATCTTTTTTTTGCTGGGTAAAAAAAAATGGAGGGCATAATGATCTGTCCAGTGCGTAACTATAGACCCTCCCAATCCGCCAGAGATCCAGAACTGAAGGAGAGACCACCAGATTGGGATGAGCCATAGCTTAACCCAGCCCCACTAAAAGCCAAGTGATGTAAAGCCGGGCCAACCGAATCTCAAGGCTCGGGAGAGCATCGGCACCTCGAACCTAAAACCTCCAGTACCTAACCACATGGAAGTTAAAGCCCTCAACCACTAGGCAGCAAAGTTTCTACCATGAGATTCAGATGTAAATACAGAAATCAACCTTTTCAGTGGCCCATTTCAGGTTTAACAAATAATTACTTCCCAGGCCCTTATGGTTGTGATTTTGCCAATGAGATGTGAGCACTGAGGCAAAGTTTACAGGGGATGAATCACAAATTGAACCACCATGTAAAGTTTTCAACAGAGATGCCATTTTTGTTTACCAACCTATGAATGTTCTTCTGTGTTTCTGATATCAATTCCAGCTAAATAAAGAGAAACCTGGTGCGCAAAACTCCCGTGTATGCAGGATCCAAAGAGCGGGCGGACCACGATGGGCCAATAGTTCACAGTCTTACCTTGCATTTGCAAGAGGTTGTTTTCACGCCTCGAACCCATGACCTCAAAGATACACGGCGACAACTCTACCGTGGCGTCAAGATTTTCCTTCTAATTCCAGCTAAATATTTAATAAAAATGATGCCTAAGATCCGGGTCCAAGAACATTCCGGCAAAACATGTTGAAAATCAAGTTAAAATACCAAACAAGTTACAAAGTTAGGGTTGGATGAAGAAAAATAGCACAATAATAGTTTGCAACCAAGATCATATACCATTGAAATGGGTATAATTTTATTGAATCATCATCTTTTACATCGCATTTATCTGGCAGTAGAAGTCCACTCTACAAGATCACTTAACAAAAGAGATGGTAAGCTCTCTGAAGTTCAAGTTTGTGAGTAATTGTTTTTATTGAGAAAGAATGGCCAAATACAATAAAAGAGAAGATGACGGCTATAGAGTTATGGGCACACAAAGCCCATCATAGCTCAGTTGCACATCGAGGCCCTCGGTATCCATCAATTTTATGAGATCTTCGTTTACTTTTTCGTGATCCATCAGATGCATCATACCTTCACAAAATGGGCAACCAATAATCAAAGAGAAACTAAATTTACTCAATACTGATGCAGACAATAATTACAAGAATTGATCTCAAACAAAAAATTCATAGGACAAGAAGTCTTTTGAAACTCTTCCAAATCTTAATCCTAAATGATGATCATTCAAAGATTGACCAAGTTGACAAAGGTGCACAAAATAGAAGAAATGCTAATGCCACTCCGCAAAAGAAGATCGATAACATACCAGTGAAAAGTGTCCTTTTCGGTTGGATTTTACGAACTTCATCCAGAGCCTGGCAAGAAAGTAAACACAACATGAAATATCAACGATGACAAACTGTTACAAAAGGATATTGTTGTGGGCTGGAGTTTTGTATTTAACCCGGTTTCTCTAATGACCCGTTCATAACGTGTGACCCATTTATTAGGAAAATAGCGAGGTTTCCTATATAAATTGGGTATTTTGGAATCTAAAGTTTTATGTGAGTTATGGATATTGTCAGCTCATTATATTCTCCTATTTTATAGTGCATTATCTGCTGATCTTTACACGCGGACGTATGATTTAAACCAAATGTTTAGCTGTTTTTTTTTTTTTTTTATTTCATTCGATTTAGTCATAACAGATATAAAGGAGCATGCCCTTGGAAGTCCAAAATGTGTTGAAGAAGATCGATCTGGCCTCAAGGCATCCTGATGAAAATTCAACATGTAAGCCTAAAAGAGATATAGTGATGTACTTGATTTTTATGCAAGTAGTTAGGAATGACAATGGAAAGAGAGAGACCCACCAGGATAAGAATTTCACAATCCTTCAGAAGTGGATAAGTTTGTTCAGGTATTTCACTAACATCACTGTAAAACCAAAAACAGGATTAGCCTTCAACATCTGGTCAAGAGTGAACAAACTTCGAGCATATGTTCAGAAACATTACCTAATGTAACAGATATTACCAAAGCGAAAACCAAGGGAACGATAACCACTGCCATGCCACACAGGTAAAGGAGTAAACTGAAAGCAGAACAAAAGAAAAAAAAACAGGTAATCTAGTTGAGTCAAATAAACATCCCTCCATTAGTCAACTCCAATGAATTATAACTCCTACATTAACATCTGATGTAATTTACACCAGATATAGAAACACTTCTGTTCCAACCAATTTATGAAATAATATTACATTAAAAAGTAGTTTAGGTATATCCGATCTGCAAATTACCAAGTCAAAAGCATGAAAGTGAGGTCACATACTTTTGTATAATTACCTAAATTTGAAAAAGAGTTGATACCTAAGAATAAACCACGAAGTTGTACACATTAGAAGCCAAATTGTTGGAACAAAAGCCGCTTCAATTTTATGCAAAACAATGGTAAGTTAGGGGCCTTCTGACCTTTAGATCATGCACCAAGAATGGCTCTTCATGTATGACATTAAATTCCAATTCTGAAACTGCAGCACCAGGTATTATAACGCTTGTATCCACTAAATAATAATGAGTTTTCTTCATTACCTGAAATTGTTTCCACCCTATTGTACAATTAGATCCAAGAAAAAACTGACATGGTCGATATATCATAGTCTCAAAAACATTATTTTAATAATTTTGATATCAGATTAAAAAATACAAGTAAACAGACATGGTTTTGCTAGGACTGGCAGGACTGTAGAGCAAGATTCTTCAAGTTAACAACACATGTAAAGCACGTTAAGAGGGAGATAACGAACCAAAAGCCAGAGAAAGACTTCAAAATAAATACCGATAAACATCTTTTTAAGTTCAATTTTGACTAAGGGTGCATGCTAACCTGCCTGATAAGAATCTGCAGGAAAAAAAAAGTGCGCCAGCCAGATAATGGTTACTGGTTGTGGTCACCACAGCCATTACTAATAACAAAATCCTATAGCTTGGTCCAAGTCCCTATTTCATTTTTATGCAAGAACAGTCAACCCTTTATGATTCATAATTTCGTTCATGCTCTTTTCTGAGTGTAACTTTCAACCAATATATCTGCTTGGGACATGAGTGAGAACAAATTTTCCAAGCAAAATAAGCATTTGAACAGAAGAATCTTGTAACCAAAACAAGAGAGGGGGAGGTAAATAGATATTCGATAAGATCACATATAGAGTTAGTAAGACACCTAAACATAAGGGGGTCTAAAATAAGCATTCATCAGAAAACTAGAATAAATTCAATGCGCAATAAACTAAAAAAACAAAAACAAAAAATGGAACACAATGAATAATGTACTATACATTTAATTGATGCTTGTAACAGAGCTTAATGCCATATTCTGAAAATCTATTATGAATTTAACTGCTGCTTGTATCAAAACATAATTCCATATAGTTTTTTCATTTGAATACTATCTAAAAAATAGGAAGATTCAATGATGCAGTTAAAATTCATGCAATTTCACATTTTTAAATTGCCAACCACATTCCAAATTTAATCTTTTTACGTTGACTAATCATTGCACACACATTCTAAACTTGCTTTTAGCGTTCTTCATGTTATCATGATTATTGTTGGATAGCTCAACATGCATTGTTGAGTCCATTTTTTAATAGCTCAAATTTTTGTATCAGAGTTCTCGTTCTAAGAGGCTCCGGTTCCTTTTGGCTCTGGTTCCAAGTTTCATCTTTTTTCTTGTTATGTTTTGTCTTTGTTGGTACACCTAATTAGTTCAGTTTGTTTGCCTCTTTTTGTACAAGATAAGGCCACACATGAGAGGAGAGTAGTGAATAACTTGATATATATTTTTTTGCACATTTTTTAATAGTTTAAACTTTTGGGACTTAACAAATATCAAAAAAGGAAAAAACTATTTTAGCTATTCTTCTTTAAAATAATATTATTTTTTATTTTTTTAATTATTAGTTTTTATTTATTAATATTATTATTTTATTTTCAAAACCATTATATTTTCTCAATAGTCATGTATTATTAGAAAGTCAGCAACTAAAGGTCAATTGTTTTACTACCTCAGTTTTACATCTCTAATTTATCAGCTCCTTCCACAAAGTCATGTTGGAAGATACCTCCAAACATGCTTCCTCACAAAAGATTCAATGGGAACATGGGCACCTAGGCCTTCAGTAACCAAAGTATAGTAAAAAATACTACCAGTTCCTGACTTCGAATTTGTTAACACAAAAGGGGTGCAGAGTGTGTCAATAGGTTTAACATGCATCCAGGTGAGATATAATATAAGTGATGACGTTTGAATAGTCACGAAGTATTCTTTAATTTACTATTTACATTTAGATGATGACATGATAATATATATATCCGATGCAAGAAAAACAGGAGAGGAACTTGGACCTCAAAATCACGCTGTGCCACATAAATTGGAATATACGGCTGGACATTGTTCGTCCAATCACGGAGATCATCCAAACCTAAATAAAGAGAAAACTTTACTACAGATAACATGTGACTCAGTAAGGAAAAAAATATGCACTCTAATGACTTCTTAATCATACAAGGAATAACAACAAAAGGTGTTGATGCCAGAGACCTCCAATTGCATCAGCATGAGAATGAGTAATAATAACGGCATCAATTGTTCTTATCCTGACAGAAATACAACTAGTTACAACAATATAAATATATGGCAATAGACAGAAAATATGATAGAATCTAAGACCACCAACAACTTCCCAAGTTTTCCCACTGCATTTTATAGACAGGAAACCTTGAGGGACAAACAGCAGCTGAAAGCAAGTTTTTTCTTGTTTTATTGGTATTCCTGGGAAACTCCACCCCTCTTTGTAGGTGAAACTAATGCCGAAGAAGTATGACTAATCCTTAAACCCGGTTAAAAGGATTAGTATGGGGTAAGAGTACCAGAAGCCTCCAGTCTAATCCTAGATCCCCTACTCGGTCACACTCAGTACAGGCAAAAAGGTAAGATCCCTAATAGAATAGAAAATTTTAATTGAGTCCTAATTTTGCAGCAATTTCAAACACTTAAATTGATTGGAGGAGTCTGGAACCATTTAAATTTGCATCCAGTTATAGTAAAAGAAGAAGATGGAAGTATGAGAAACTTGGAAATTTGGGATGTCCAAACCACCAACTTAAGGCAAAGTTCTAGCAGCACCGTTGGTCCAAGGAAGTCATGTCAAGCTTCCAAATTTAAAGTCAAATAGAAATCTATGCAAATCAAATCAAACCAAACTAAGCCTTTGTTCCAATCAATGGGGGTCGGATGCATGAATCCTTTCACAACATCCTATTCTGTTAAGAGTCATATCTTCAGTCAAATAGAAATTTATCAAAATGTGAAATTTTAGTTTTACAATATAAGGCTTATAGTAGGTATATTTTGAATTTTCAAGTGTTTTCCGAAGTCCATTACATGCAGAACCTTACTCCACATTTTATCAAGTTCTGTAAATGTACTCTCTAAAAGTTTTGTAAGACTATAAAACAATAACATTGTTTCCTTTTGTGGTTTGAAGCAATCCCCTCGTGCTTAGTACGAGCATTTTCAATCTCCTGTTACTCAGATTGGTTTCACTCCTAATTCTTATGATTCTGCATTTTTTCTCCGCCACACTCCAATTGGGTTGGTTATTTTGTTATTATATGTGGATGACATGATTATCACTGGCTCTGACTCTATTGTTATCTATGAAGTGAAACAACATCAGTTTTGTGAGTTTGAGATGAAAGACTTAAGTCCTCTTCGCTACTTTCTTGGTATAGAGATTGTGTTTTCACCTAAAGGCTATTTCCTATCTCAGTTAAAATATGCGAACGGAGTGATCCACCGTGCCCATCTCACTGATGATGAGATTCTGGATATTCCCATAGAGTTGCATACTAAGTTCTTTCCTTCTGACGGTGTTCTTCTTGAGGATCCCACTGTTTATCGCGAATAAGCTGGGTATTGGTATATCCTATTGTGACTTGTCATGATATTACGAATACTGTCCATATGGTCAGCCAGTTTCTCTATGCTCTTCGCTCCACTCATTGGGCTAATTCGCTTCGTATTTTGCGTTATGTTCGTAGTGCTATCTTTCAGAATTTATTATTATCTTCTTCACCGTCTTTGCCTCTTCGAGCTTATGTTGATGTTGATTGGGCTTGTGACGTGTCTGACCGCAAGTCAATTACTGGTTTTTGTGTTTTTCTCGATGACTCTCATTTCTTGAAAGAGCAAGAAATAGTTTGTCACTATTCGTTCTATTGCTGAAGTGAAATATCATGTTATGACTCATGCTACTACTGAAATTATTTAGCTCAGATGGCTACTCACTAATTTGGGTGTTTCTCTCTCTTCTTCTACCTCTCTCTATTGTGATAACAAAAGTGTCATTCAGATCGCTCGCAATTTGGTCTTTCATTAGTGTGCTAAGCATATAGAGATCGACTATCATTTTATTCGTCAGCATCTCCAGATTGGTACTATTGATCTACCTTTCGTTTTTTCGTCCTTACAGCTTGCCAATTTCTTCACCAATACGCATAGTTCGGCAAGTTTTAGGTTTTTGCTCGACAAACTCTCAATGCTTATCGGGCTTGCATCATGGATTTGAGAGGGAGTGCCAAACTGTATTTTCGGTTATTTTGTTATCATTTTGTTATTTTGTTAGTTAAAGGGTAGTTTAGTCTTTAAGGCTAATTAGGATTTAAATCTTGCTTTATATATATTTTATAATTTTGTCTATAGATGTTAAGCTTTTTAGTTAATATGCAATAATAATATTTGCTTCCTTTTGTCAACAATTTGATGTCTATACTCCAACTTGAAAAAAAGTATTAAGACTTAAAGAGTATTTTATTTTCTTCCTATCAAGGGTATCATTGTAATACATGTCGTAGTGTATTTTACATAAATAGATGTGTGGGTGAGAAAACAAATTAAGGTCCCAAAACTCTACTTTCTTCTTATTTCATTCTCTTCTTCCTCTTTGACCCTAAATTATGAGTCTCTTTCGCTTCAGCTGATTCAAAGCGGATTCTTTATTTAGTTTTAGTGGACCCATGGTATGTTCTCTTTCCGGTTGTTTATGGGCATCAAATAGAATGTAGTTTCCTTTTGGAAAGTATGAAATTCTACTTCATAACATAAAACAGAACTACCAGTAACAACGGGAAGAGAAAACTGCTTTCAGCTCATATTCAAGCTTAGAGGGGTACAAACAATTAAGATAGACAACAGAAGTGGTGATTTAACAATCATTTGAGTGTAGACATAGCAAAACCTCCTAAACCATGGAAACTAAATCCATTCGAATGTGCTTCAGATACCAAGAATCGGACATATTGGTACCAGAATCACTACAATAAGCTATTGCTTTATGAGAATTCACTACACTACAAACCATTAATGCTGCCTCTTAGGCATATTCTGCTGAGAAGAAGCATGCAGTCATGGAAATTACATAATCCACAAAGCCCAACATTCAAAGAGGGAAGAAATATCTCCTTTTTAATAAGCATAAACAATTATAAGAAGAACATATAGATATTCTTATATACTATGTGGTAGCTAGGATAATATGGACATGGACTCTTACCCATAAGTAGGAAACCATCTTAGAGCACTATGGTAAAAGAACCTGCACCATTAATATCAAAAAAGAAGATAGCATTGTAAGTAGCTAGCAACTAACCAATGGCAGCAGCAAATGAATGCTTCCTGCACAAATATAGATATACAGTCAAAGTGAATGAATATAAGATGATAGGACGCAAGCAGAAAGGGGGGGAAAATACAATAAACATAGGACTCTACAAAATAAGGGCATGCATATTTACCATCTCTGCCAACCAGAATCTAGCACAAATACAAGATGAATGGCTTAAAATTTTATTTCTAACTCTCTCATAGAAATTTAGACAAACTCATAGATAAATGCATCTTTTCTTCCACTTACTTGCCAGCATCTATAAGAATGTTACAAATTCCTGAGGACCTAGGCTGACGGATGAGGATGCTTGTGTTGAGTCTTCTATTCTTATTGCCCGGTTCCGCACCTTTTGAGCATACCTTTAAAAAACCAATGAAGAGTCCCTTTCGTAAACTATCATCTTGAAACCAATATTAAACTATCGAAGCAATACAATATCAACCTTTCATATAACAAATTTGCATAAGCATGGAAGTTGTGCAAACATACCGGACATTTCTTCAGAGTATTTGTAAGGCAACTCACACGTGGGATCCCTTCACTAGTTCCTGTCCCCAAAAATACAATTTCACACTGTTCTGCTGGTGGTTGTGCATCTGCAGACTCCGTAGGTCACCACAAGACACCACAAAATTCATGTGCTATAAGGGTACTGAATTTTTAAGTGTGAAACCAGGTTTGCGTAGCTTTAAGGTAAAGTACTGACTGAGACCTTTTTTTTTTCTTTGGGTTGCTACTATTCTTGCACGAGAATCGTAATGGTGGTATATCCGTCGGAGCACTACCGTGCTAAGCCGGTGATCCTTTTTAGGTGTGTTAGGTGTGTTTGGTGTGCAGCCATTTTGTAGGGTGTGTTTGGATGGTTGGTTTATTAACGCTAATACTTTTATTACTCATCCTTTGAATTTCTGTGTTCTTCCTAACTTCTCTACTTGTGAGAGTTGTATTCTCTCAGGCTAGGTGCGTGATTCTCTTTTCTTCCCATAGTAGAAGTGTTTCCTTAAGGCGAGAATCATTGTAAAGTCTCTTCTTTTTTTTTTTTGTATGAAATTAAACACTTACCACCAAAAAATGTGTGAAACCCAACAGCATTTCATTAGAACACCAATTAGGGGACCAATTTCTGTTTCTGACCACTTCCATTGATCACATGTGCGAAAGTTATTATATATAAACCAGATACTAACTGACTTGCTTCCATATTAGTTTTAACTAATCTATTCAAATTACCCATCAAACTTCGCCACTCCGTTATGGCGTGGAAAACAATTCAGTAACGAAACTTAACGAATCCAAGCATAATCAAGGATACCGATTTGAGATGGAAAGAAATGCAAGAATAAGAGTAACGGGAAGCTCACTTGATTGAAGGCGAGCTTGGAAAATTCGGTTGAAATGAGAAAACCCATATCTAGAAACTGAGAGTGGGTATTTGGAGAGAGATAAGTGGAGCCTTGAATGGGCGAAACCAATTAGGGACGACGATGGAGCAAGACGAACCGCGCCCAGAAATAGTACCATCTGGACTCTGGAGAGAGCAACTCCCAATATATTTGGAAGGCACCGAAAGAGAGGGAAAGAGAGTTACCACCGATTCAAGATTGTGAACGAATCGTCACAGGAACGGCATCTGCTGCTGCTGCTGCTGCTGCTCGGAATATTTATTTTTTATTTTCTTGAAAATGTTTAAGTATCGTCCAAATGTAATAAAAATTGCCTAAATTTAATAAATGGATCAAGTCCAACAACACCGATCAATTTTGCTCGGTTTTTTAATATGAATTGGCTTGCACGGTTTATGAAAAAATAATTTTTAATTTGAATCTAATTCAACAACTATTAAACTGAAAAAAACCAAATTCCATGGATGGAATATTAATCAAACTAGCAAGTGATTGCTTCATTTAGCTTTGAATTAAGTTATTTTAAGCTTAATTGTTTAGATCAAAGACATGTCGAGATATATTTTATTGAGAACTAGAAAATTTTAGACAGATTGATTGTTATTTCGTTCAATTGTAATAGTTTTCAGTTATTGTTAAATGTTAAAAATTAAGTTTAATACTGAAACATTAGGCAGGTTCATATTTAATTACAATCAACGATCTATATTTATTAGTAATTAATTATATCAATTATAAAATACTCAAATCAATTAAATTACAATAAGTTGAACCAACTTTATTGTTATGATAGTTTGATTCGATTTAATGGTAATTTCAATCAATTTTGGTATAAAAAAGCCAAATTAAAATTATTATTTCAGTAGAAAATTTTCTAAAAGTCTAACCAAACAAAATCATTTACATACCTAACAGTGAATGAGTTTAATATTTGTGAGGTCTAATATTTGACTTGGCCCTATTGTAGAGGCGCTGTGCTCTTGAATGAGTATTTTTGGGAGGCTTAGTTCATCGAGCAAAGTATTTATTAGACCATTAAGTTGAACCGGAATGCTCATAGCATTGCTCCTGATGAATTTTATTTTTTTAACCTATTTTGACTTATGATCCATTGTGTGAGAAATTCTACTCATTACTTTCGGTTAGAGTTTTAACTTTTTATATTGTATTGTCATATTTTATAGTAAAATTATTGCAATAGATATATATTTAAAATATAGTCTTAATTTTGGATGAACCATATAATACGTTCCATCACTGACTATGAAATTGGGTGTAATTATCATATTGCTCAAAAAGGCTGAATAAAGTAATTTATTCCTTCTTGTAATTAAGTTGTAGCCTATTTGAATTTACATTAATCACGCTTAGGCTCCACTTGTTTCGATAAAAAAATTTATTTTTTTATATTTTTTAATGTGTTGATACGATTGAAATTAAAAGTTAACGAAAAATATTTTTTAATTAAATAAAAAAGAAGTTGATTTTTGTGAAAAATATTTTTTACTTTTTTATGATAAAAAATATTTTTTGCTCTTATCATCGTACTACTGTGACTACAGCCAGCACTATCATTCTACCACTAGCACCAATCTAGGATTTAAAGGGTCGAAGGTCTAAGGTTCGAGAGTTTAAGTTTTCGAATTCCTCATAGTTGAAGTTCTTGGAGTCTTAAAAAATTGGGGTTCCGAAAGGTTCGGAATCCTAAGAGTTCGAGTTCATTGGAGTCCGAGGATTTGGAGTTTCGAGAGTCCATAAGGTTTAGGACTTTAGAATTCCAAGAATCTAGAGGTTTTGGATTATGAGATTTCGGAATTCAAGGCTATAGGGTCCTTAAAGCAGTGATTTATAAAAAACAGTTACAGTTTCGTTTATTTGAACACAAAATAATGTTTTAATAATGTTTTTTTTACTATTTTCAAAGTTTAGTTTGGCAAAAATAACATAAAATATCTTTTCAGCAAAATACATTATATCGTGAACGTAATTGGGTGACCGAGACGTTGAGAGAGTTGGATTTTCCTCAAACGAGGCCCAAGGAGCCGGAATTGCCTCAAATGACGCCCATATGTGAATTGGGCCCAAAAAAACCAAAAGATGAAACACTAAAAAATAAAAAGAAAATTACTATTTTTTGCCAATTTATTTTACACAAAATATCTTTTATTATAAAATATTTTTTTCAAAATAAATGGACCTTTATGCACCTATTTTTTCTTAGGGTTTTAATATATATATATTGGGAACTCAAAATTTATGGGATATGATTTTCAGATAATAAAAATAAGCTGGCACTGGGATCCTCTGTCTCGAAATTTTGTTTTTTGGCTTCATGGATTTAAAGTCATTAATTTTAAATTGAGAAATTTCTCAATTTTGAAATGAAAAATTAGTTTTAAAATTAAAAAATAAAAAAAAAATAAAGAATAAAAAAGAAATTTCGTAATTTTTTAAAACTAATTTTTTTTTCTATTTCAAAAGAAATAAAGAATTTATTATAATTTTAAATTTTATTATTTTTACATAATATTATAATTAATATGGATTTTATTTGATAGGTTTCGACCAATAAATTTTAAAAAGATTAGTTTTATTAAAAAATATTATATTAAAATTTATAAAATTTTAAAATTTATAAGTAATTATGTTTTATTTTTAAATAAAATTAATAATTGATAAATTTATTTTTAAATTATCCAACAAGTGTTAGTAACTCAAAATTAAAAAATAAGTTATGTTAACCACCGCCTACTGAATAATAATTAATAAATTAATAGAGTCAAAAGTTTTTTAATATTAATATACTTTTGAATGTGTAATTTATAACTTTTAAGAATATTAATATATTTTATATAAATATTTATATATTATATATTTATTATTTTGTATCAATTGGACAATATTTAGTATTTTTTTTAAAAAATATATATATATAATTTTCACCGGAGAAAATCTTAAGCGGTAAGTCCTGATGTTGTTCATGTTGATTGATTTGATTTCTGTGTGTCATGTCACAGTATCCTTGGAAACTGAACTTTTGGACAAGTTCAAAATATGTGCCATCTTATTTCAAGAGTAGTGTCAAACTTTCTTTGCTTGATGAAAACTAAATTGTCTTATCCAGCTTTCTATATTTTCAATAGTTTTGCAAGAATTGGCTTGTTTTTGACCCACCAAAATGGAAAGTTACCAAATTTGTAAAAGATTAAACTAATGAACAGATGGTGAGGTTTTTTTTATAAAGTTATTATTAGTAATTTATAATTTTTTATTATTAATTTTAGTTATAAACTATAATTATTTTTAAATACTTAAAATTTTTATTATAATTTATAATTATTATTATTTATTTATCATAGGACGCTTATAATTTTTTATTATAAATTATAATCTATAAGTTATCAATTTTAACAGTATTAAACACCCTCTTTGACTCTTTTGAGTGCAAAGAATTTTGTGTTCTTTTCGGTAATCACATTATCGAAACACTTTGGAGACAAACATCTAAAAAATGAATGTTTGTTGTTCAAATTTTTGAATGAAATCATTTATTTATGTAACTTTTGATATTAAAATTGAATAACATAATTTTTGCATACATAATTATCTCGTTAGTTTATAGAACATGAGTCATTTGAATCACTAAAATGAGTTTATTGTGGGTTCACAACAAATCTAACAAACACAATTTAGTCCACAAAATGGACATGAAAAAAACCCCTTCCTTCCAAAAAATAACAAGTTTTTGAAAATCGTTAACAACACAAGTTTTCTATCTTTTCTAGAAAGCAAAAAAAAAAAGAAAGAAAAATCGATGCTAAACAAGACAAAACAAAACGAAAGACTCACCCAATTGAAAGAAAGAGCTTTAAAAGTTTATCTTATAAGTACAAAACGGGAAAAGTAACGTCTTAGCTTATTAATAATAAGAAAGAAGTCGAGAGAGACAAGCCAGCCCGACCGCAAGGAATCAAGAGATGTTTTCCAATACAAACTTGAATTTCGGGTGATGGAATAAGGCAGTTAAAAACGACAAACAATTGCAATCGAAATTTGGGTCTAACTGATAGATTAGCAGTAAGTTTGGCCATAGAGGAGTGCTTACCAAGCCCAAAAAATGGGGTGGCATTTGCCCCTTGTTCGTATGACGACGGTGTTCGGTATTACTGAAATTCGTTATTTATAGATTGTAACTTGTAACAGAAGTTGTGAATGTTTGTTAAAAATAATAATTTTTGTAGCTAAAATAAAAAAAATAGTTATAAATTGTAGAAAAAATGGTAAGTATTTAAAAAAAAATTATAATTTATAATTAAAATTAATAATAAAAAATTAAAATCTCCTAACAATAAAATTTTCAAACACTCCAATAATACAATTCAAATTATATAAATAAAGGATTGACTGTTGATTTCGGTGGATTAAAATGCTATAATTCAACTACGTTAGGAGATGAGTATGTTGCAAATTCTTCCAATTAAACATATGGGTCCTTTTAGGGGCACACTTCCCCCTCAATACTAGAAAAATCTCATGATGGCACAATATTTTATTTTATATATCTTAGGTGAGTTTATAATGTTTATTTTATAAGTTCTATCCGAAAAATTATTTATCTAAAAAAATTACTTTGATTAAATATTTACATATATATATATATGAACAAATGATAGTTTAATGTTCAAAACAAACGATTTTAGTTTAAAATAAGTTGTTAAGTTATACTGTCTATTTTGTGCAATTAAATATAATTTGTATATATATATATATATATATATATATATCCAATTAAACTTAGTTTTTGAATAAATAATCTATTTTTAAGTCCTTCAAAATAAAGAATTCGAATCATCATTATGATCAACCAAAGACTTATAAAATGTAGTCGTGAAGGGGTCTTGAAGCTTCCGATCAAGAGGAAGTTAACCCTCTATTAGGATAATTGCTTATTTATTTATTTTATTTTATTTATTTGGTTTTTAATAAAATAAATTTATAATTTAATCAAACTATTATATTTTTTGATTCATCTTGTTGAGACAAACCAAAAAAATAAAATTTTAATCAAAATATAAAAAATTCAAAAAAAATAAATAAAAAGCAAAAATAAACTATTAAATCAAATTTTATGTTTCTTATTTTTATTTTTAGTGAATTTTTAAATTTTTATTTTTCTGATTTATCTCATTAAAACGATTTTAAAAAATAAAAAATTTAACCAGTAGATGATAAAAATAAAAACAAAAAAATCAAAATTTAGTCCAGATATAGCCATAAAATCCCATAACTTAGCTGCGTTTATAATTTTCTTTTCTATGAATTGGTAATGGTATTTATTAATTTTAAAATGAAAGTTGAATGTTTTATCCTGAAAATATGTGGACCACAGAGAAAGCAGCTAATCGTCAAAGAAACTTGCACAAAATCATACAACTCGCCGCCATACTTTTATGGATCAGATTAGGACGGACGCACTTTTTTTTTGCGTAAAGGGTCAAGATTTTTTAAAAAATTGAAGTGTTAGGGATTAGATTTAAAAGACAAAATTAGAACTGTCAACATATGTAATTTTATAATGGAGCTTTAAGCTAAATACTCAAAAATATATATTTTAATGCGTAAGGTTCAATTGCGTAATTTTTCTCAAAAACACCATTCAAACAGATAAATTTATCTATTTTGCATAACAAACAGATAAATTTATATAATTGATATTCATTTGTTTAATAAAAACATGTATAATTCAAATAGATAAATTTATCTGTATTCTTTATACGAGCTTTTAATAAAATATAAATAAATTTATATGTGTTCTTTACATGTACTTTCAATAAAATACAGATAAATTTATCGGTATTTTTCATATATGCTTTGAAAATACACATATAAATTTATCTATTTTAGAGTATTTTTATCCTAAAAGAATCTTACACATTAAAACTTTTATGTGAATGGACCTTACTCATTAAAAAATTTTATACTGAATAAAAAATAGTAAACAACCTATAAATTAGATTATTTACTAATTTTTTGTTTTATAATTGATGTGTTTTTCAAAGTTTCTATTATTAAATTTTAGTTTCATGCTGCTAAATTTGGTAATAAGTTATAATATTTTTTACACTTATAATTTTTATTACAAATTATAACTATTTTTTTCTAACTAATTCAGTTATAAATTATTACATTTATCGAAAACTCATAACTTTTGTTACAATTCATTTCAACAGTGCCAAGTACCCTTGTATATAGTTCTCTACTAAGCTTCGTGGCACACTGTACAGAATTTTAATTTTAATTTATTATAATAAATTAATTAAATTATGAAATTCCTAAACAGAAAAGAAAAAGAAAACTAAACTTGTTACAAATTCTTAAAATAAAACTGAGTGAGTTGTAAAAAAATAAGAGTAATGGAGTGATATGATTTTTAAATTATACCTTATAAATTTTAAAATAAAATTAGTCATAAATAAAAAGAACATTTTACGTTTAGAGTATTCACAAAACTTTAATTTTAAAAAATAATAAATAAGTATTGGTCCTTAATTCAATAATATAAATCTTAATAATACAACTTTTTTAAAACTTAAAACGTAACGGTTGCCCTTAACCGCGTGTTTAATTTTGTTCTTGAGCATATCACCAAAGTAGACTAAGACCATGTTTGAAGTGTTGAATTAGATTAACATAGATTTGATAATTCAAAACTAATAATTTTAAGATATCAAATCGTTCAGATTAAATGTCTCAATTTTATTATGAAATTTTATTTGTTTGTTTCATGGAATAACTACTTATTATATGTAATTTAATTAAATTATTTATTTGTTTTTATAATAAGAATTACATATAATAAATAATTAAATAATAAAAATGTCCATATAAATAATTTAACATTTTTTAATTCCATCCGTGTGTTTTTTAGACAGCACCGACAAAGACTTTTTTATTAAAATATAAAAATTTAAGGATGACGCATTAACAGTATTTCAAGTTGTTATTACTATCTAAAGATAAATTATTGCATGAATTGATTTAATTATAATTAAGGACTTCGACCATAGGTCCATAGCAACAATCAAAAAATTATTGGACAATTAATTCAATATAAAAAAAAAGCTTAACTTGCAAAGTACATTAGGTTAAACATTTATTACTCACTACATACCACTATTGATGGTAGCTGATAGTCTTTCTTATCAGCTATCTTAGGTCGTCAACTACTATTTTTCAAGAATACTTCTAAAAATATTATTTAATAATTTTGAAAAATTATTTAAAATAGAGACTTGGAGTCATCTGCTACTTTTAATTAAAAAAGAAAAATAAAGTAAAAAAGAAGTTGTCTCCTCTTAAAGTACTATTTAAATACAACAAAAAATAAACTTGATAATGCATAGTAGTGGTAGACAATGATGATTGAAATAGTATAATTTTTTTTACAAGGATAAATTATACAATTTATTGTAGTAAAAATAACACACAAAAAAAAGTAAAATGCTATTTCCTGCCTTGAGATAATGGTCAGAACTAAAAATATAAAATGACTGTCAATGATCAGAACTAAAACTATAAAATAACTGTCGTACCCTTAATGCCCATCAATGCCATCAAAACTAAAACCACCTCCAAAATCACCGCCCACTAACAACCACCACCTAAAAGCACAAAAAATCAGTCGTCCACCACCACCCCCAAAAATTTCCACCGAAAACCACCCTAGCTAAACCACCGAACCACCACCCTAAACCACTGAACCACCACTAGCACACCACTAGCGCACCACCAGCGCCACCACTAGTGGTCGTGTTGGTTGGTCACGGCATCACACTGAAGCAGAAGCCGTCGCCACTGCCACCCAAAAATCACCACCGAGAGAGATTGAGAGACCAGCAGGACCACCCACCTCCTCTCTCTATTTCCTCCCACTCGCCACCACGAACACTGAACACCCAACACCACTCACGTGCCACCAAACACCACCCAAAAAACCAACAATCCAACCCGGGATCTTGCGAATCACCACAAAAAACCATCAATTAGGGAAGTTGGAAAGGGCTTTAAGGGAAGTTTACAGCGAAGATTAGGGATTTGGCAAAATATGGCTCACCACCGAAAACTGCCGCCAGATATGAAGGCAGTGAGGGAGGAGGAGGCAAAAATTTGCGACGGAGATTTGGTAACTGCATGACGCCGAGAACGGCAAGGGTGGTGCTGGGTGCTTTGGGCGGCGGCGGCTAGGGTTTGGGGTCTCTAGGGTTTGGAGAATGAGAAGATGAAGGGAAATTTAAGAATTTAAAATAAATAAATAAATTGTATCAGCAAAATATATTAGTCAATTTAATGATTGACAAACGGAGGGTTTATTCTGCTAATTTAAATTTTAAGGAGCAGAATGTAATTTTAAAAAATTAAGTGTTTTATTGTATTTAATCAATATTGCGAAGGAAGTATTAGTAATTTATCTTAAAAAAATAATATTTATCTATAAAATCAATTTATTCACAAAACTATTTTAAAGTGAATTTTATAAAATTTATTCTTATAAAATTTTTGAAATAACTGAATTTTAGGATAGAAAAATAATGAAGATGGATTAATGCATTATAAGGTTTCACAGTTACACCTTTGATCAATTTTCCAAGTAATTAAAATTTTAAAATTTAACTAACAGATACAATACAATTCGAAACTATGTACTTACCTGCCCCCCACCCACACACGCGCACACATATATATATATATATATATATATATATTGGAAGATACAAAAATTTTCCATACAGCATATCCCCTTGCCCACTTTTTGGGTCAAGGGTGCGTGGTATGGCACCATCCCTAGCTCTTAATTATAACGTTTATTTCTGGTTATTTTGTCTCTCTCAACAGGCACGGCCCACACTGCAAGTGAATACGATTGAATTAGGCCATTTATAAGTAAATTTAATAATTTAATTGTTAGTAATGATTTTAAAAATTTTGAAATTAAAATCGAACCTTTAGAGTTTCAAAACCAAATCGGAACCAATTCATAAAATTAATCCGATTCTGGTTTGGTTTTGATTCTCCAATCCTAAAGCTCAAAAGAACTAATTTTATCAAATTTATAATCTAAACAAATTCAGCCTAAATTACTACTCAGAAACTTAAAATTTAAAACTAAATATAAGAGGAATGTAATAATTACAAAGATAATAAGAAATTATTTTTTCAAAACCTCTCTTTTTCTAATGATGGATTAATCATTAAATATTTAATTTCTTTATATTAGAATGTAGTAATCATTATTTTATATTATTTTTTTATCCCACACTATTTTTATTTTCTTTAGCATATTTGTTTGAACTAAAATTGTATAAGTGGCTTTAAAAAAAGAATAAGGGATATAAAATATAAAATAGAAAATATATATATATATTTTTTTACAAAAAAAGGTTCAAAATGGTTAGAATTGTTTTTTTTAATTAAAATCAAGAATTGAATCGTATACAATAGTTTTACAAAATTAATAACCAAATCAAACTATTTTAATATAAAATCGGACCAAACCGTACGAATTGTACCGGTCTGGACCAATTCACCGATTCTTTCAAATTTTTTATGCATCCTTAGGCCGCTCGACTAAAACTAATTTTTAACATTCGCCAAATCGATAAACTAGAGTTTTGTTTAGTAGGAGTATACATGGTTCAATTTGGATTCGTTTTGAATAAAATCATGAACCAAACCAGTCTCTACGATTTTAGTAATTTTAGAACCAAATCAAACTGTGTGATTCGTGAAACCAAATCAAACTGAACCTAATATTAACGGTTCGGTCCCGGTTTAAACTCACAGTTTACTAATATATAATGCTCCAATATAAAGTGTTAAAATCTAGCAAAAATCACATTAAAACTCAACAAAAATAAAAAATTTATTTTATAATTCAAAATAGTAGTATAAAAAAAACATAATTGTTCATCACAACACACAATAATAGCTTAATACTAAACATATAAGTGATATTTATATGTTATAAATAATATATATATATATATATATATTGGGTTAAATATTTTGGTTTTATTCGGTTTAGAACCAGAGCCTGATCTAAAATTCGTGAATCGATTTATAGTTTGCGGTTTATATATTTTTAGAATTAAAATAAAAATAATTTAGAGCGAAACCAAATCAATATGGACGAATTAGTTCGATTCGGACCAGTTCTTCAATTTTTTGGACACACCTATTGTTTAGAACCACGCTTGACTGAATCTAGCTAGATGAAAAGCCTGGGTTTTATTAGCAAATCGAAACGCCTAGTGCTGTAATTTATCGTTTTTTAATTAATTTCAAGTGTCTTTTAATTTCTAGCTTGCAAATTAAATTTTTTGTTCGCAAATTAAAATTAAACTGCTAATCAACAAGCAAATTGTTATCACTAAAACTAAATTTCTTGTTGTGCACCTGAAAATTAGATTTAAAATCAACTTTGTTTTTGTTTATTTTTTAGTTGAAATAAGATAGTTTATATTAATACAAAATAAAAAAAAATCTTGTTTGCACCCCAAAGTTTCATCCTAATATCTGCATAGAGAAATTCACGCAACACAATATTTTACTATACAATTTGATACTAACATATATTCATGGTTAAATCTAAAAATTTAATCTTGTGTTTAATTATGGAATAAGTATGAATAATTATTTTTGAGAGACACGTGAATCCCACATATTTTTTTAAATTCAATGTTTGGTTCATAAATTTTAAAATTGAGATTATTCCATTTGGATGAGTTATACTAAATATATGAAATTCAATGGAATATAATTAATACCAAGGGAGGGTGAAATTATGGGATTAAATTACTCTAAATTTTTTTTCTACAAAATTTTACAATCATAATAATTTTATTTTTTTATTCAATCAATTTATCTCATGCTAATCAAATATAATTTTTTTTTATGATACATCTTATTACTCATAGTTATATTCATAATCTTATGATCTAATTTCTTCCTCAGAATCCTATTAATAATTCTATCATATTTCTATTTAAAAAATAGTTTTAACATCATTATGAAATGAATAAAAAGTTGATTGAATGTGGTAATAGAATAGTTGTCTTTTTCGTGACACTTATTCATACGAACAGATGTATCTCTTTATTTCATGACTATTTTGAATAGTCATGAATTCTTTTATATA
>JAOTRH010000016.1:2418411-2435744 GCA_034768845.1 Heliamphora exappendiculata | reverse complement strand
TAATTTTACCATATAATGAATACATTTTAATTCTATCTATAATTTCACTATTTATCTTATTTATTTATCTCACCATATAACTATTACCTTTCAATTCTATTTATGGGAGCTGTTTGTTTATGCTAAAATTATAACTTTTAGTTTGTAGCTTAACAAAATTTAAAATATTAAAACAAGTGTACTTAAGTTTATAGTTTATAGTTTCTGATTTTAAATCAATAAGTACGAATTTTACTATTTTAAATTATAAATTTACAATTTTAACAAACATGTGGAACTTTTACTCAAAATTTTAATAATATTTTTTAACTATAATATATAAATTCATAATTTTATCTACAATAAACACTCACAATCCAATCTCATTATTATTTTTAAAAAGTAATTTAAAAAAACAAATGAGTCCAACACATGACTATGTATGGGTACGTGTAGCCTTAGGGCTTGTTTGGGCTAATTTTTAAGCTATTTTTTTTGGCAAAAACGTCAAATTTTAAGCTGAACTATTTGATTTTAAAAAAAAGCTAATTAACTTTTTTTTATCATATCTTAATTCAATAAAAAAAGTCAATATATATTCCAAATATTTTACTTTTTTTTTCAAATAAAATTACTATAATAACTTTTCATAAAAAAAAGTCAATTGTACTTATAAAAACAAAAAATAGCCATGCCAATATTTCAAATACTATAATTTAAAAGATAAAAGTAAGAGTATTTTAGATATTTTAATAAAAAACAAAAAAACAAAAAAGTTATTATAAAAAATTATCTTAAAAACTCTCACTTTTTTTTATTCAATTTTTTTAAAAAAAAAAAAAACTAAACTTTAGTTTAAAAAAAGGCCACAACTTAAAACCTTGCTCCCTGTTTGGGTTGGGTTGCAGCAAAGTGATGCTGCGGCAACTGCCAGTCATGCTGCCGAGTTGTACACTGCCCACTGTGGTCCCAAGAACCATGATCTCATATTATCATATAATTTCTTGGTTTTAGGGTTGTGAATTGAATTCACATAGATTAATAGATTAATAGATTAATAGATTTCAAGAATAATAGTTTTGGGGTATTTAGATATTTTGGACTAAATATCTCAATTTTAGTCGAGTTTTATATTTGTTTATTCCATGCAATAAGTAGTTATTACTATAACTTAATTTAATTTTTTGGTTGTTATGATAAGAATTAGTTAAAAATAATAATATAACGTCAAAAAAATTCTTGCATCATGATAAAATTGATATATTATTCTAAGTACAAAGTTCAATTTTTTTATTCAGAAAATTTATATATTTTTTATAATAGAATTTGACTTAGCAAATCTATTTATTGGTTGGTAGCATCTACATCATTATTGTTTATAGTGAGTTTAAAATATAGTATAATAATAAATTTTTTTACATCAGTTGATAATATAATTTGTAATTGTATGTGTATTGAGTAAACTCAATTGAAATGTCATCCAATAAGACTAAAAATAAATTCTTTAAAGCAAAACAAAAAATAAAGAATTTCAAATAAGACTAAAAAGCCAAAAAAAAAAACAAAGAAAAAATAGACAATTCTAGAGCCAAAAAAATAAAACTAAAAAATGTCCCTAATTATGTTGTAAAGTAAAAATTTAATATTAAAACTTTATCCTATTAATTCATGTAAAAAAATTGAACAAAAGAAGTAAAAAAGAGTAAAATTTTAAAATTGAAAAATAAAAAATAAAAAATAAAAAATAAAAAATTCATTGAGAAAAAACAAAAATGAAACTAATTTTTAGTTTGATATTTAAATAGGTAGAGTAAAATTGATATTTCACGTTTAATCCCATAACTCCTCTTATCCCGCGACTCATATCTCTCTGAACTTGTTATCCCATGTATAGAGGATTGAAGTTCAATTGAAATAATTAGTCCGAATATAATTTAACCAAATAAATATGGGATAACAATATTATTCGGACTAATAGTCCAGTTATACCCATTTATATCGAGAGTGTCGAACACAAAAAAACTAGATTGGCTTAAAAAATATGTGGGGGTTATATTTTAAATTTTGTATGATGGGATAACTAATTCTGCATTTGTAATGCGAGATGACTATAAATTATGTAGTGAATGATGAATTGCTAATATCTCGTTCATTGTATTAGAGGATGAGATAACGAGCAGAGAAAGTGCCCATAATGTTTGGAGCATACTATTTTTTTTATAGGCTTTTTTTGTCAACACTAAATCTCCACCACCATTTAAAGAGAAGGGCCAAATTTTTAATCCTTAAATTAGGCACCCCCAACCCCCTAAACTCCTTACTTTGATGATGTGATTTTCATCATCACCCTATAAGAATCTTCTTTGGATTCTTCCTAGTTGTTTACATACTTCTTCTGGCATCTTATAAATGTAAGATAATAGATAGGAAGATTGACCAAGGTGGTTTTGATAAGTTGTAACCTCCCAGTGCTCAACAAATATTTCCTTTTCCATGGTACTAGCTTTTTCTTTGTTCTTTCTATCAGAGACTCCCAGCTTCAAATAAGCCTTGCAAACCAATTTCCACACCACTAATTAGGTTTAGTCTCTTAGTTTTATTTAACATTGCATTCAAACTTTCAGCAGCCAAGCTAAAGTGGAAGGGGGAGAGGGGATCCCTTTGATGGATACCTTTCTCCATTTTAATAAGATTAGTTGGGAAACCATTCACAAGGACAACAACTAAGGCAGTAGAGAGACACTTAAAGATCCAACCACACCACTTGTCCCCAAACCCCATCATACCAATAATTTTCAATAGATATCTCCAGTTGACGCTATTATAGGCCTTTTTAAAATCAAGTTTAAGGTTGATTCCCTTCTTTCTCTTCTTATTCCACTCATTAATAATCTCATTGGCTATTAGGATCCCATCCAGTATTTGCTTACCTGTTAAGGTAGACTGACAATCATCAACTAGTTAGCTCATTACCAGCTTTAAACTTTTTTTTTGAACGGCAAAACAAAAATAGATTGAATTTAAGCTCGAGAATGAATACAAGAAAACAATCCAAACGAAAAAAGAAAGGTAGAATTTTAGGAGAACTGAGCCACTCAGGGACAGTTCAACCCAAATACCACCACAAAAAATTTGGAGATGGACCAAACTAGGAAAAGGAAAAAAGAAAAAAGACCAAAGCTAAGCAAAACATCCCAAACTGTCGAGGCAGCTACAAACAAGAAACCCAGCAAGGGGGCATCCAAACTTCAACCATCAAGCTAAATAAAACTGCACCCAAACTACAAAAACCCCTGATTGAGCAGGCAGAGCTTGGTTTGACTGATGCTGTGTTTGCTACCAGAAGCCTGGATATCAGCAACAGAACCCAAAGCCACAACTAGGCATGGCAGAACTTGGCTAAAGTGACAAAAAAAACAGACAGCCCCTGGTTGAACCCAAATCTGTTGAGACTGATGCTGCCAGCTACTTTGCAAAAGATGACCACTCTAAGCACAACACTCCAAGCACACCGAGCACAACAGCACCAGAAAAACAAAGTAGTGTGCAGCAGACACAGTAAGATGCCAATCCTTTGACACATAACGATATGCAAATCAAAGGCTCCCTTTTATCGGTCTCTTTAGTCTTCTCCGTTTGCATTTGAGAGTCTTCACTTCTTGGAGGTTATAGATGATCTGTTCAGTTGAGATATCCGTTAACCCAAGCTTAATTCTTACCAAAAAAGCAGTCCTGAGCTTGATCAGATCCAACAAGCTATCCCCATCGAAAGATTTTGTGAATTGGACTTGCAAGCATTGGTAGAACGATTCAACATTTACAAAAATTGATAAATTGTAGGAAACAGTGTTACAAGTGGATGCAGACACTTTCACTAGAAAAGAATTGGAGGTGGGTAGGGTTTTAATCAACATAGAGCAATATCAGAGCATCAACCTCTCATGCAATCTCAAAGTGGGACATATGCTTTATTCCATTCGATATACTGAAGTTGATTTTCAAAATTTTTTTATCTAGGGCACTAGTAACAAGGGTGAATCACCAGAAGCTAGGAGCAGCCTAAGTGCCAGTGCAAACACAAACAGTAACATTAGAGGCAAACTCTATTTGGATGATGAAGCTGATAGATCCACATTCTCTAGCAAAGTCTATAGAAGCAAAGAGATGGAGAGCCAGGAAAGATCGAATGACTTGGCGAGTGCTAGCCACGTGGATGAGTCAATTCATGTGTTTACAGAACTTGTACCAAGTGCACATGAGGTGGCACAAGAGGTTGGAAGGGTGGAGACAGAAACTGTGAAAGTTCCTGATGGTACTTTAAAACTTTCTAAGAAGAATAAAAAGAAAGTTCTAATGGAGTTGGGAGGTGTAAGTCTCAATTTTAAGCATCTCAAAAAGAAATCCCATGGTGGGAGGAAGCAATACGGGATAAAAGTGATGGTTGACCAATCATCTCTATCAACAACCGACATTCAGAACATAAATTTTCTATTTAGAAAGGAGGCTCTAGAGGTGATTGAAACTTGAAAGCAAATGGGTCTCACATTCGGTGATGATGAAGAGTTATTTGTGGACAGAATTATGGAGGTGAATGCTAATGGGGAACCCAATCTTCTAGCGGAGTCTATATCAGCTTCTTTTTAGATGAAGCTACATATGCTTAATGCGTTTGCCATGCCCTGGATGTACAGCGGGGTCTGGATGTTGCTATGAAATGTTATTATATTCATTTTGCTGGTTTTTGATGCTGGGAGTGGGTTTTGAGTTGGGTGGTTCATGATTTTTTGTTGATAGTTGCATATTTTGGTTTAATCTGTTGCTGAAGGGTTTGTGACTGTTATGGGCAATGTTGGTTGTTGCTTGTGTGATACGGTTAGTGACAGGTATGCTATTAGTTTATATGATATTGTTTTTGTTTGTGACTGTTTTGTAAAGGTGCACTCAGCCTTGTTAGTAGCTTGGGAGTTTTTGTTATCAGCTTGGGAGCTATGCATGTTAAGAAAGCAAACAACTATATTTGATATTGGCAAAGAACATTAGTGTATTGAGAGAACCTAGTGAAGGTGTTTGTTTGGAGTTGCTAGACTGTGGAGGAGTTGCTGATGGAATGCTACTATGTTGGCCTCTTGCCATCATTTCTTTGCGCCCTTTTTGGGTATCTTTAGTCTTAGGTGCATACTAGTATGTATGTAATTTTTGTTTGTAACTTTTGCTTATCAAAAACCTTTCATGCTTTCCTCTGTATCTTTGTTGCTCTTTTATAAAATTTTCATTTTGCTAAAAAAAAAAGTACTCATTTTTTATCTGTTATTTCTAGGTTCAAGTGATGGCGTTGGAGTACCCCACAGTTGTACCCCTTCATATAGTTTGATTTTGAAGGGCCAAAGACAAGAAAGACAAGAGGGGGAGGAGAATGGCTCTAAACATAAACTCAAAACAAATAAAACATACATGTACAAGCGCAAAATGGGTCACCGTGGTTGGAGGGAGGAATGGAGCTGTGTTGTTTATTTATTCTCTATCTTTTAAAACCAACTATATTAATTTGTTCAAGTACTTAATAATATTTAATTAATTTAAATTTTTTAGCCGAGTAATTTTCACATTAGGGGTTAACAAATGAACATTTTAGTTCAATGAACTAGGATTGAGGTGGGGCTACATTTGCCCAATATAGACAAAATTTGATGATAACCAAATTGATACTACTTCCAATCCAAAGGATTGGAATTAGAAGCACAACATCCAAAGAGGGCATATCCTTGGAAGAGAGGAGTACAGTACTAAAGAGCAAAAATCAAGTTGCCAAAGGTGTCAAAAATAACCTAAAAAACTGGCATGCATCCAATTTTTCTTGAATTAAACAAAACGGCAGAGATTTCGACGATGTCAAGAAACAAGTTTAGACCCTTTAAGACATTCAATTGTCAAAAACAATTTTTTGATCATAACGTATGAAAGCCTCCTTGAAACCGACAAAAGAATTACCATACAACTGCAAGTGATAGAAATATATGATGCAATGCATACATACATGATATATACATACATACATGCAACGACCGGCTTCGAGTTATTTGAGGTTGTAAGCGAAGGATTGAAAAAGGGATCCTATAATTTTAATGACATGAGTTTTAAGAAATCATTACAAAAGTTCATAATGATAAAAATTTTTTTTGTCATTTCACGTTCCAATAATATTTAATTTTAAAATTAAAACAACTCCAAAACATAATAAAAAAAACTATAATACAAAAAAATTTGAATCAATTATAACAAAATATCACTTAAACAATCCATTGATTTGAAGGGGATCAGTGGCATCCATTAGAAACATGTCCACATATATACAGATATGAAAAATTATAAGAGTAGACGAGTTGATAACAGACGGCACTTAGTGAAGATTTTGAGTTGAATGTTTCTTAACTTTTTGAGACTATCTATACAAAATAGATATAGTTTTTATGATTTTGATTTTATCCTATCTATGAAAAATGAAACATACATTGACCCGTGTTTTTGCATAATTTATTTCTTATCGTTATTTTTTTCCCCCTTTCAAATCTAGGGTGATTGTTGCTCAAATCTTGTCTTATTTTCCCGTGAATTTGTCTCACTGGCCTTCTCTTCTTGCCCACGAGATAGTTATGGTCAGACCTGCAGCAGCTACTTTGTATGAAAATAGAAAGAGCAGTCTACCCTAATACGTTCTCAACTTAAAGCTAAAGTGCACGACAGTGTGCCCAACTCAGCACACAGACAGAGTGAGAGAGAGAGAGAGAGAGAGAGATCACCATGAGTTAATAGAATTGCAGATGGAGGTGATTTCCAGTTTTAAATATTGGTAGTTACGTACTGCATCGGTAGATACCTATTAAAATTTTGGGTCTTTAGTACCATTATTTATTGTTCTATCGACCAATACTATCCCATTTCCTATAGATACTGATATATCGTATGATACCACAATTTAAATTTCCGGGTGATAGCTAGGGTAGAGTAGTTCACTAATTGATATATATAAAAGAGTACTTCATTGGAGAAATATGTGAGATACAGAAATTATTAGGGGACAGGCATTTAAGAGGGAGACCTCCACATCTCTATGGAACGAACTCGATTGTGTAAGAATTACTCATTTAAGTACCAGAAGGCTAGAACTAGCAACATTTAGGTTTTTCCAATTTCAATCTCCGTAGAGGTTGGCTTCACTTGCCTTGGGTGTGAACAATTCAGAAATAAATGCTTTGTAATAATTGTAGATCATCACCATAGCCCAAAATGGCAACATGCCAACGCTTCCTAGGGATCCCAACTCGCAGGAATATTAGGGTTCGTGACAAATTGGCTGCACGGTAACAGAAATAACGACGGCGACGGTGATGAGAACGAGGAAGAGCATGACAATGTCGAATATGGCAACGATGACGTGAGAGCATCAATGTACTCCATTTGGTTGTCTGGTGGCACATGGGGATCATGTGAGTTAAACCCAGATGGAAAACATGAAAGGCTTGTAATGGGGTGGACCTGATCCTGATCAGATGAAGGTGGTGTAATGGCACAGTTGATCATCTCACAGAGTTTTGAAAAATTAGGAACGGCCATTGGATCATCATAAGGCTGCAGGGCGGCGATCTTTGGGGCGATTACTTTATCACCGGTATAGTATGGAGACGCAGTGTTGCCAAACATGGAATATTCCTCTTGCTTAAGAACAATTTGGTGATCAATGTGTGGAGGCGGATAGTGATCTAAAGACCATGAGGAGTGATCATATAAAGTAGGGTCTAGAGGTTGTGGGATTTGAGGTGGCAATATAGGGATCAAATTGGCATCAAAATTGATCTGATGCACTTTGATTTCACCATGGCCAAAGCCTTGAAGCACAGAAGCCATGGCCCGGTCTTGCTGTGGAGATGAGATCAAATTAGGGTTTGCATTTACTGAGAAAAGTGCTTCAAAAGAGCCACAGGGGGTGGGGAAATGTGGAAAGGTGGCTGGATCAGAGTGACCATGATGAGAGAGGAGCTTCTTCTTTATGCTTGAATTCCAAAAGTTCTTCACCTCATTGTCTGTTCTTCCAGGTAGGTGCTTAGCTATCTGAGCCCATCTGGATATGAAAAAGAATAAAAAGAAAAAAATAAAATCCTTTTACATGAATATCCAATAAATAAATAAATAAATAACTAAAAACAAGAAATATAATAACATAATTCACATAAACATATATTGATAAATTAGCTTTTAGAACTAGAATTACCTGTTGCCTAGAATGCTATGGAGTTCAATGATGAGAGCCGCTTCTTGGGCAGAGAAGCTCCCTCGTTTTAAGTCAGGCCTGAGGTAATTTATCCATCTTAATCTGCAGCTCTTTCCGCATCTCTGCAGACCTGCACCATAAGTTTTCCCCAAACATATATACATATAACTCCATATCGTATATACCCTAATTAACAAAAATGTGCTTTTATACATTTCAATATGTGTGGGTGGCCAGAATCATAATTTATATGTATGGAAAAATGCAAATAATACAATCAAAAAGGATTGGTGAGAGAGAGAGAGAGAGAGATGATTAAATGAGAATCATAATTTATAAAGATTCACGTAGTCGATCTAATTGATCAGACAAAAGCTTAGGTTGTTTTGATTCAACAATGATCCCTGAGCAAAAAGCCGACCTGCAAGTCTTGGGACTGAGCTCCAGCATCCATGGCCATAGGTTGAAATGTAGTTGATGAGTTTCTCATCTTCCTCCGGTGACCATAGACCTCTCTTAACCTTTTGTTTGTTGCAGCATGTATGGTGTCCCATCTCTCTTTCCCTTTCTCTAACGGGGCCAATGTCTGACGAAGATCAGATATTGTTTTTGTGTATATATAAAATAGATATAAGAATACAGAGAAGAGAGAGAAAAAGAAAAAAGAAGCCCTAGAAACGGTTTCAAAAAGAAACGAAAGAAGGTCTGGGAAACTGGGAAGGATGATATCAACTGAGAGTACACTGGGGTTAAGAATTTATTGAGAAGGGCTGTACAAAAGAGGGAGAGGGACCCAATTGAAATTAGGGCTTTTGGTTAAAAGCTGCAATATAATCCCTCTGAAGGAGCTACATGACTTATAATGGAGTCAAAAAAATCTAAGTACACAGATTTAAATTATAAAATTAATTATAAATTATTAGTTTTTATTTGTAAGAATATGTGTAATTTTTATTTTTTTTAAACAAAAATATATTTCCCAGTAAAAATGTGTTACTTCTATTTTTTTAAACAAAATATATTGTTATCGGTGAGAAACAGTAAAATTTGTGATTAGATCCAATTGCAATTAGGGTTTACGGTTAAAAAATGCAATATCCCTCTGAAGAGCTGTATGGCTTAAAATGGGCATAAAAGTAAAAGTACACATATTTAAATTAGAAAATTAAACACAAATTTCAAATTTTTATTAATAAGAATTTTTATTATTTTAAATTTAAATATGTGCATATAGTTGAATTAATAATGAATTTCTCTCTCATCCTACCTGTCACTCATGCAAAGATACGTACAACGCCCAAATACGTACGAGGACCCCTCGACGACTTTCGAATTTCTGTCAAACAGCTCCAACGGCTCTGATTGCGTGATCGGAATTAGAAAATCATCATCACGTACAGACAAATGGTTTTATGGACCTTGCTTGGTTTTGTTTAGTGCTAATACGTTTTCACTGCGTCCTACATGCACTCGAGTGCATGGCCCCTTCTGAGCCCTAATATATATATATATATATATATATATATATGCGCGCGCACGCGTAAAATAGAAAAAAGTCACTATAAAATAAATTTATTTATCCATTTTACAATATAAATAAATAATTTTTTAGATAATTTTAGTATAAGACATACTATTAACTGATAATAGAGTTTTAATTCCGTAGTAATTTTTTTTACAGTTTTAGTTTCATATTATAAGTGATATATTTATCAGTTCATAAAATTGAAATATTAGTTAAATAAAAATGTATTACTTCTTATTTTCAACAGTTATGATTACTTAAAAAATATATCACTTGAATTTTTTCGCTTGTTCAAAATAAAAAAAAATAACTCTTAAATAAGAACAAATTAAACATAATATAATTATTCCAAATTTGATAGAATTAAATCTCTTAAAATAAAAATTGTAGAACTAAATCATTTATGAAATCTAAAAAAAGAACTAATCTTTAAATTCTTCATATTTTGACTTAAAAAGTAAGTCAATAATTCTATTCTTTTGTTAGTTTAATTAGTGGGTTTCCTTACCAAATATAGGTTTTGTGATAATTATTTATTTGTTTATGTTATTTTAATTATTTTTACTTTTAGTATTTTTTAATTATTTAATTAAATTATTATACTTTTCAATTTGTTTCATTGAAAGAAGTAGGAAAAATAATCTTTTTAGTAAAAATATATTTTAAAAAAGTTTTAAAAAGACAAAAATAAGCTAATAAATTAGATTTTATGTTGTTTATTTTCGTTTTTAGTAAAAAAAATTTTTATTTTTGGTCAATATTTAAAATTTTTTCTACTCATCTCATTTAGAACATTTGAAAAAATAAAAAATTTTAATTAAAAGATGAAAAGAATTTAAAGAAAAAAACAAAGAATAAGTAAAATTTTCAAAATTTATCCCAATCACAGCCATAAAATGGACTTTATAATCTTAGTTAATAATAAAAAAGAAAGATATTATTCACTCACATTTTTAGATAGGTGCACAAAAGAACAATCTTCTAGTCTTAGTGTCCTTTCTAGGGTGATCATGATTTGCACAACTATAATTATAGTCTCAGCATACAGACAAATTTTACATACCGATCGAGCAGGTATTAGGCATGGATATGTGATAGTCTTAATCAATTACAGCTAGTCACGTGAATGAAAATCTTTTTCGAAAATTACTTATGCAAAAAAAAAAAAATATGTAAAAAATGTAATATTTAAGTAATATATTCAGCTAAGTTTATAGTCACTTTTTAGTATTTTCATCCACTTTGTGCAGATGGAATTGGTTGTGAATATTACTATTAATGCGGTGTGTCTTGTATTGTGTGGGATTATATATAATTAAGTTTGAATTTATATGTATTTAGCTTGAGTGAAATTATAAGCTCATTAAAAATTTAATGTGATATACGATTTTATAATTATAAGGGGTTAAAGTTTTTAGAATTTGCCTATAAATAGAAATATTATAATTCTAATAAAAATGTAGAAAATAGATCAAAGATGTAGAGATTTGAAAAAATACTGGAACATCAAGGTAATCATTGAACACAAAAATTTATCTGTTATGGATGAATAAGCAGATAGATAAATTAATTTGTTTTTATATTAAACTGATAAATTTATCTATTTTTTTTATATAAAATAGATAAATTTATTTATGTGCAGGAAATTTTTAAAAAAAATTACACAATTAAATTTTGCACGTTAAAATTTTTATTTTTAAACTTTTAACTAAAATTCCCAAAAAATAAATAAAAGGTCACACAGATTTCAGTATATATAAGAGAATCATCATGCTAAAAGTCTCAAGAGACACTATTGAGTAAGTAGACTCGCATTGAAATATGAGCACCTGTTAGAGGGTCATCACTGACTATCTAAAAGCCTCACAACAACATAAGAGAAAATCTAAAGAGTATAGAACATTAAAAAATAACCTTAAAGCATCTTGAATTCCTAAGCGTCAGAGCTTTTTAAAAAAACTACAAAAAACTATCAACTTCTATATTAAAAGATCATCTTTTCATTGTGAATCTAGATAGATTATGTGGAATCACGTAAATTTTTATGTAATTTTTTTTAATGTGCTTGAGGTGAAGCTATATTTTTGACATAGGTAGAATCACTGCTTAATAATCGAAGTTGACCAAAGACCGGAGGCAAAAAAATTTTAAAGCTAAAGTTTTTAAAAGTTTCTTCTCGCCTCATTAAGCCAATTTAGGAACGGATGCAAATTGTAGTTAAAGCTGAATAAATGTACATGCAATAAAATTTTATGGGTGAATCTATATAATTTAAAAATATCAAAGATTATTATTATTATAATAATAAGAATTTATTTTTTCAAAAATTAGATACGACGATCACCCTAAGTCTAACCGCCACGTCATGCTCAATCTTTGAACCATCCCTTGTTCATTTTGCATGATGTTGTTGCTTTTGTACACATAATTGTATGTATATGTGTTGTTATATTATTGTACTAGTAAACTGTTTGTGTCTAATGGTATTATCGAATATAATCTAATGGTGATGCAGCTATAGTGGTGGCGCAATGCTGATGTGTAGGGAGGGAATTGGAGATAATGAATTTTTTGAAGAGAGGAATTTAAAATGAGAATAAATTTATTCAATAGAAAGGAATTTGAAATGTGTTTATTTGAATAAAGAGGAGAAACTCTGAAAGGAGTTTGTGAGAGAAAGGAGAAGATGAATGAGTAAGAGCCAAAAATAGTAAAATCAATCTCATCTCAATTTTATTTTATTTTATAAAGATTGGATCATTACCATCAAAAGATATATTTTTTAAAAACAAAGCTTTTGACTATATGAGAAGAGAACATATTTTTAAAAGGGCAAACTTTCATCGTAGTCTTTAAATTTCCATTAATCTCAGCTATTCTTTTTAAAATATGTTATTTTTATAGTCTTTTTTAAAATATATTAGAGCAGAGATAACACATTTTTAAAAGTATGAACTATTTTATTAAATAGATTATACGCGGCTAGAAAAAAGAAATTAACCAATGTCCATTATTTGGATAACATGTGCTCAATCTTGTCTCCCAAATTGTGATCTTATACACAAAATTTCAGTATCACTACATTATTAATATAGGTGGAAAATTTCTACCCCAACTTGAAATGTAGAGGTGTAATTAAATTTGAACAAATTCAATGAAGATCAATGAGAATACATATTTTTTAGGCATGCATTAATTTTTTAGTTAATCATCAAGACCTGTTCTAAATGGTGTTTTGAATCCTAACGGGATGATTATAACCCCTTACACCCTACGCGTTATGTTTTCTAAACCATTCACTTCCCCTTTAAAATCTTCAATTCAAACAAATTGTAAGTTTTTACTGCATAAAAGAGTATTTAGGGTTCTAGGGTTTACAAAAGAGTCAATGCAACAACATCAATGTATTCTCCTTTTTATCAAGTTTACTATTCACTTGTGAATTTCTAAATCACGTGAATTTTAGAAATGGTGACAGGGCGGGGTGGGACTGAATTTCGCATTTTCTGTTGTCGAACACCGAACATATAATTATTCTTCATCCCCTACCCAATCCTCGATGGAAATTTTTCCTATTCCCTCCGTTCCCGTCCCCGCCCCAAACGGGAATTGGGTTCCCCACACCGTCCCTATCCCTGTTCATTTATATAAGTTGTGCACTATCAATAAAAAAAATGTCAAAGCATTAATTCACCATCAAAACTAAAGTTATATATCATATCTGTCTAGTGAAGTAAAGGAAGCCCAGAAAACTCAAGTAAATGAGCAGTGTAGTACCAAAAGCAGTCTTGCCACAAAATGTAACACATTAGTCCACCACCAAAACTAAAATATAGTAAACTTAAAAAAAATATAGTTCACCTCAATATATATATATATATATAGTAAACTTTAAAAAAATGCAGTCCTTCTCCAAAAAAATTGCAGTCCTCTTCCGTAGCATCATCCTTCAACATGCTTGCTTATCCATTCCTACATATATCTTCAACCTATACAATATAAACAATATATCATCAGATTCATCACATTAAAAAGACAAAAAAATGATATTATTCAATATTCACAAAATAAAAATTTTATAAGTTTATTGTGAAACCAAAATTGCAAGACACAAAAGTGTCACTTATTTACCTCTTACAAACCGGCATCAATAATTATCATTTGTTGAAGAAGAATCATCATCTTCAATCTCCATATCCTCATCAATGGTTGCAAATCCATTCAATCTTGTTATTTGCATCCTTAAAAAAAGATATTTCATTCATCAATTAAAATTTAACATTAAAGTCAGTAAGATACATAAGTAAAGAAAATATAATTTTTGTTTCCTTCATTTTTTATAGCCCATAACCAATTTCGCACACACATCAAAGCCTCTAAAGTCTTAGATTGAAATCCACTTTTTATATAGACTCACCAATCTATTGCTAGTTCCAAAAGGGGATTTCAAAACAACAGTGAAAACCGGTATAGCTAACATATCCCTAGCTATGGCTTGAAAAGTTGGGTACTTGACACTATTCAATTTCCACTAAGCCAAGACATCAAAGTTTGAATTTCTTGATAATACATCATTCTACAAGTATTGGTCTAATTTGAATTTTACATTAACATTCTTGCTTTTTTTTTCTTCCACTAAAATACAAATCAAAATCCCACAAATCATCCTCCTATCAAAAGTTGAATTCGAATGATCAAAAGATTCAACATTAGCATTACCAAGTCTATGTTGATATTCTTTAATCAATCCATAGCAATCTTGTTGAATCCTTTGAATCTCAAATTTTGCAAAGTGACCATAAATTCTTGAAAAATAGTATTATACCAACGTCATTTTGTATTGTGGGTTCAAAACCGTCGCAACTCCAAAAATGCAATGAATACTCACTCAATACTCATCATATTTGATGCCATGTTGTTAACCACCTCAATTGGAGATGTGACCGACTGGGATAGTGCAATCTTAATCTCACAAATTTAAAAAAAAAAACAAATTTGTATTGGAAAACTTGATTCCACTAAACACTTAGATGAAATTGTAAAAAAATTTCAACATTCTACAAATTTCTTTCGTTAGATTCCAATAAAAATTAATTGGCAAACTTTTATATTGAGACTCTCTGTGTATCAAACGAAAGAAAGCATACATATATTCAATGGCTATTTGGAGCACTAAATAGGTAGAACTCTATCTTGTCGAACAATCAAGACACAATTTCTTACAAAATAATATGCTTAGGTGGAGGACCGTTTCTTTAAACTTTTCTTGTCTTTGGGGGTTGATATCTAATATACCACATTTTATTTAATTTTTTTAATTCCTTTTTTAATTACTTCTAGTCAATTTTTAACGGACAAATTAAGAATATGTGCAGCACAACACATATGAAAAAACAACTCATCACGCATAAGAGAAGAATGAGACAATTTATCCAAGAAAAGATGAATTGTAGCATCATTAGAACAACATTTGTCAACCATAAGAGCCGACATCTACCTCTCAACATTCTAATCCAACAAAGTCTCCATCAACACTTCTTTACAACATGTTCCCAAACAACACTTAATTGTTTTCTTTTTCTGTTAATATCTCTTTACTTAATGTTAAAAAGTTATTTAAACTATGATTTTTAGCTTCGGCTTTTTGTCTTTTTGTTTATTAGCTTTTAGCTTTTTAGCCTATTTATTTTTTTACATAAAATACTTATATATATATATATTTAAAAATATCATAACTTTTATTATACATATTTATTTTTTTATAAAATTATATTTTTAAAATCTAATTCTTGAAATACATCAAAAAATATTCATATTGAATATAAAATTATGTAAAAATAAATTTTAAAAAATAACACAACTTTTTTTTGACTTAAATATTTTTACCTTTTACCTTAAATTAACTTTAAGCCAACACTTTTTGATTTATTACTCTTTGGCTTAAATTTCCTCATATAATTTAGTAAATAAATTTTTTTCTTATTTCCCTGGCAGGGATCTTAACCAAATGGGCTGGCTTAAACGAGGCCTAAGTTTTACTCTCAGAATTAAAAAATGAATTTAATGTGGCAGGTGTCGGCGCGCGAGTACATCCGAGAGGGCAATTTTTGAAATGGGACAATTTCCAATTCAGACGGCTTTTCTTCGGCAGCATCTGAAATTTGATTTGTCCAAAGTTCAGCCACGCGATATTTTATTTTGATTCAGAGATTCAAATTATTTAATTTATAATTTCAAAATTATCTATATACTCCACAAGGATTGAGTTATTTTACTGGTGGGTTATTTTTTATTTTTCTTTTATATTAGAATAAATTTTATTTGAGTACCTTTGCCTGTTTTTAACCCTATAATAATGGTATTTGATATTGCTAAAACTAATAAATTATAGATCATAACTTGTAATAAAAGTTGTGAGTATTTAGTAAAAGCTGTTGTTTGTATATAAAATATAAGAAAAAATAATTATAATTTGTAGTAGAATTTTATGAATATTTAAAAAAAATTATAATTTATAACTAAAATTAATAGCAGAAGTCAAAAAAATAAAAATTACTTTGCCAAACACCCTCAATATAAGAAATAGTCGACTGCTTCACTATTTGCTCGATGGGTCATTTTTTAATTTTATATTTTCTTTTTTTCATTCATTTTTTCTTTTATATTAGAATTAGTTTTATTTGAATCTTTTCTTCCAATTTCTACGTTCAAACTCAAATTAAAAAAAGTTTACTTTTTACTATTTATTTCATTAGTTATTTTTTTATCATTTATTTTTTTTCTCTATGTATTTTTATCTTATTATTTTTTAATTAGGTTAATTTAGATGTTTTTATTAAAATTTTGAACACAACACAATGGTATTAAATGCATATATGATTCTACCATTTAATAGTAGTGAAAATTGATAGCTATAAATTATTCACAATTACATTCTTTATTTTTATGTTATAAAATATTTTCACTATATATTATGTGTACTTAGAATTTATATATTTGTAAATGGTGTAAATTATTTTATGAAATTATAAATGAATAATAATGATAATATAAATATAGTAATAATTTTATTTGTAATTTTTTTTAAAAAATTTCATAACGTTCATAATTTTTATATATAATCTCATATAATATGCTCAAACAAATAAACTCCGATAACACTTGCACGAGTTGTCACACTAATTCATATATATAATTTTGTTAATTGAATATTATTAAAATTTTAAATAAATTTATTTATTTTTAAAAATATAAATGGTATATGAGCAATATTATTTATTTTTTAAGAAATAATATAATTCACTGTATCAGTTTATTCTTTTAAATCAATAGTGCTATACACACTTTATTTATTATCTTTATATTTTTTTTAGAGATATTTGAGGATTAGTATTTTTTTAGACCTCAAAAGATTATTAATCATATTAGAGTTTTTTTTTACTAATTTTAGTCCCATCATAACTCAGGATAATTTTTTATGACTGATTTTGTTAGCACAAATGTTTCATTAATTAATTTTGATGATTTTAATATTTCATTTCCTATAAATAAATATTCTTTAAT
>JAOTRH010000016.1:2405467-2418311 GCA_034768845.1 Heliamphora exappendiculata | reverse complement strand
ATAAATTAATTACTAGTTAATTATATTATATAAATATAACTTTATTATTTGATTAGTTATTAAACTATAAACTATAAACTTATTAGTTTATAGTAAACTTATTAGTTTAAAATTTATTTTTGTATTTGTTTATTATAAAATTATTATTAATTGATAAGTTTATAGTTTTTATTTTTATAAGTTTATTAATTTATTATAACTATAAGTTGAACAATTAAATGTAATAAACTTGAACAATTAATGTCCAAACTTTCTCAATCCGTATTTGCAGTCTTTTATCGTAGAGCAACTAATGTCCAAACTTTCTCAATCCGTAGATCTTAAATCAGTCATTTTCATCATCACATCAAAATACACACACGCGAGTCCAACCCAAGAGGTTCCTCTCATTAAACCCAAAACACGTCACAATATGTTTTACACTGTTTTTATCAAAACGTATCAAATCTGAGACTCAACCCCGAAGGTAAACTCTAAACTTTTAAAATACGATTTTCACACATCTCCCGTTTTCAAAATCACCTTTTTGAAAATCATGAATTTTCACAAGTTTGATATCATGTAATAAACCAAGAAAATAGCAAAACATACTTTTTATCCGAACAAACAATGTTTAAACATAAAACATGATATATAAAGTATTTTCAACCGATGAAAAAGTGTATAACTATACATAGCACCCTTTTAAGACAACATAATATAGGATCCTACCTCGATGAGCCAAAACTCAAAACCTCAAAAATTGAACCTTGTCAGAACGAGAATCCGTCCAGATGAAAGCGAAGCCTTCGACGTGGATAACAAGGAACCACAAGCGAATGGTCAAAAACTAGGCCTAGACACAACAAAAATGTAGAGAGAAGGTGTAGAGTTTGAAATAAAAAGGATTTTTCAAAAGAAATAGGGGCTGGAATATTTATAAACAACGAAAAAATAGGCATCCAGTTGACTGAAGTGCGCCATTCAGTTGACTGAAGGAGTTCTAGATATCAAAACAACCTCCACCGCCACACCTCAGTTGATTGACCTGCCCAAGTCAGTCGACTGACCCAACCCACTATCGACCTAGTCGACTAGGTCATCCAGTCCTGTCGACTGGACTGCTGAGAAAACAACCTACTGTGTCAAAACAGGTTTATTCTACCTGAAGTCAACCAAACAAGCCTTAACAACAACCGAAGAAGCATAAAACACAAATACACATACTGTTCTACAATATTAAAGCGTAAACCAAACTCCGAAGATATACATATAGCAAAAAAGAACACGTTAAATATATATATATCATGAAAATGAAACGAACCCGGGTCTCACATTTTGGGTGCCGAGTTTTGTGATATTCTTGGTCTCGTGATTGTACATTCTATGGTTATAATAGAAAATTTCTATCACCTATGAATGTAAACAAGTTGTACCGAACCACGTAAATTATCGTATAATTTTTATTTGATTTGTGCATGGTTATGCTTCTGTTCGCGTTCAAGATTAGTGTTCAAATCCCAACAAGTGGTATCTGCTTCTATGGATAGTAACACTCATAAAATTTTCAAGATATTAGAATAAAAGTCTGGTCCATTACAAGATATCTTAAATGACTATATAACCAGTGGTTAAAGTAGTTGAAGTCAAAACATTTGCATATGTATTTTTATTATCTTGTAAATTTTGGATATATATGTACAGGTTACTTTATAATATGTCTTAACTCGTGGAATTTTTTAACTCAATAAAATAATATTTTGTTATTTTATAATATTAATTATGAAAATCTCTTGATTTTATAATTATTTTCTTTTGTGATATTTTTTGGGTTGGGGTGTTATAAATTTTTGATATTAGAGTAAAGGTTATATATTGTTTAGGACCTGGCAGTGTAAGATGTTTGTTTTGAGTCAACGGGACTAGGTAAAAATGCATTCATCATGTTATGCATATTAATTCATAATTAACTTATTAAGATGCTATCTTATTGTTGGTAGTTGCACATATTTTGATATATGCACATATAATTGTATAGAGTTATGGAATTAAGTGATCGACATGAACATGTCCATGAAAGTATGGCTTATGAAGTATCTCTTACACCTACCCAGGCTCATGATAGCGGACATGAAGCTAGTGAAAAAATTAATAATGTTTAGTCTCCTCCAGAATTAGCAAAACGATTATTTGATGCAATGACGAATTTAATGGCACAACTAGCGAGATATTTCGAGTTACTACCAGCTGCACACCTAAGTATTGCTAAAAGATGTATACAACGCTGTGATTCTCTTCATGGGCAAAAGTTAGGTCCTTTGAGCTTGTTGGGTCACCTAATCCACTTGATGTTGAGGAGTGGATGAAAAAGTTTGAAGAAATCTTTTAGATAATGGAAGTAACAGATGAGCAGAAGGTGATGTTAGTTATGTTTACGTTTAAAGGAAAAGATTAACGTTGTAGGATGTCACTAAAAATAGATTGATTACACTGGTTCGGATTGATAATAACTCTACTTTTAGAAAGATTGCTTGGGAGTCTTTTACTAAAGTTTTGAACGAGAAATATTTTCTGAAAACTTATCAATTGGGGCAAATGAGAGATTTTTTAAAGTTAGAGTAAGTTGTTAATGGAAAAGTACGAAACTCAATTTATAGCCTTATCACCTTTTGCACTAAACTTAATTAGTATAGAAGACCAAAGCAAATTGTGTACAAAATGCTGATAAGATATAACAATAATGGTTGATAGATGGTCACAAGAGAGTTTTAGGTAAAGAGACTAATACAATTAATGTGATGAAAAAGGTGTACTCCGCCGGAGAAAAGAGTTTTTCTTACTCTTAGTTTGGTTAATAGCAATAATATCTCTGATTGTGTGCATAAAAGAAAAGAGGTGAAATCACAATATTATGAAAAGTAGTGAACTTTGTGGGGCACCCTAGCAGGGGTGCGAATACCTCGATGTAGAGGAATATACACCTCAGTGTAAATGTGTGAGCCATGCTATTTGAATGTGATAGTTCAACGATGATGATGAAATCGACATTAATACTAATTATTTTAAAGATAATTTGCATAATTCAAGCCAATGCAAAAATTATTGAAAATGTGTCTTATATAGTGTTGGTCTCCTATAATTATTGGATGGAAATATGAGACCACTAAAAATTTGATATGTATAGGATTTATAAATTATGTGGAGATTAGGATTTCTATGGTATATATATAAATTAGACATTGGTGGGAGTTCTAGAATATAAAGAAAAAAAAATACAGAGATACTAGCTAGTAAAGAGGAGGGATAGAGTTGTATTCTTTCACATACGATATAGTTAATTTTTTTTCTTGCTCATTGACGTAGACTAGCGTAAGTTGAACCACATAAGTCCTTTGTGTTATTTTTTTCTTTATTTGTGGATATATTTGTTTTCATTTGAGTTGGAAAATTAAAAATCCCAGTACAAACTATAAATCACCAACAGTTAAGGGGCATGACTGTTTTAAAAAAAGAAGTGTATGGTGGTATTGATTTGAGAGAGAAAAAAGAAATAATAATTCTGAGAGGGATCAAGAAACAACGAAAGAAATAGATATAAAAAAATAAGAGTAAATTACACTGACCACCTCTGAGATTTTGGTCAAATACAGTCAATTTCACCTTTTTGGACAAATTACACTGACCTTCCTTACAGGCTAACGACATTAACGAAAAAATTAAAATGAACAAAATTTCCTTGGATATTTTATAAACTGTTAACCTCAGAATTATATTTATAAATATTATATATTATATACATATATATCAATACAGTCAAACACCCTCCCGGCGCCTCTGCTACACACACCGCCGGCCACCTCCGACTGTGTCGTCCACGCTGACCACCACCACTGGCGACCTCGTCGCCTCCATTCGTCGCCTTTTTGCCAATCTCCGGCCACCTCGTCTCCCTTTCTCTCTCTCGGTATATCTCTTTCCGTCTCTCTCTGTTAACTCTTTATCTATCTCTCTGTTAACTCTCTCTATCGGTAATCTTGTGAGGGTATATATACACATATATACATATATATAGACAGAGAAAGAGAGAGAAAATCGAAAGAGAGAAAAAGAGACAGGGTCGACGGCAGAGGCGGTATCAAGGTCGCTGCCGGCAACGACAAGTGTGGACTGCGGTGGCGGTGACCAGCAACGGAGGTGGCGACGATGTAGATGTGGCGTTAGCGAGAGGTGCAGCGGTTGGGGGGGTTGCGGCACCCGTTCTTCATCTTTTTTTCTTTTTTTGAGCTATTAAACTAACAATCAATTGAAAAATATAAATTATTTCTCGATTGACGATGTTCACTACTCTTTTGACGACTTAACGCTACTAGTAAACGGTTTCGATCACCAATAAATTACTCTGAAAAATTTAAACCGAAATATTATCGTTGTATAAACTTAATAAAAAAAGAAGAAAAAATAGATTTCTGTGTTGATGGGTAAAATGGGAATAGAATGATCAACAACGTTCACTACCCTTTTAACGACCTAATGCAGTTAGTGAATAGTTTTGATCGCCGGTATTCAAACCGAAGAATTATTGTTTTACAAACTTTATAAAAAGAAAAAAAAAAGAAAAAATAGATTTGATGGCTGCCGGGAAAAAATGGGAATATACTTAATGACACAAACGGCCATAAACGGAATCCTAACGGCTTAGGTTAGTATATAACAATATTTCAGCCTATAAGGAAGATCAGTATAATTTGTCCAAAAATGTAGAGTTGACTGTATTTAACCAAAATCTTAAGAAAAGTCAGTATAATTTACCCAAAAATAATGAATTATTTTATTTGGGTTTCAATTCAATTTAGAATTTAGGTTTATATGGCATAGCATTCTATGCAACACTTACTTGGTTTTGGTGATAACTTCCATCAATATAACGCTTAAGTATGCTGTCGGAGCAGATTAGGAAAATAAATAGAAAATTTGAGGGCGAAAGTGGACAAAAAAGAAAAATGCCACAAGTGGAAAATGGCCAACCCTGTGGGGCCACTGCAATTAAATCCAAAGCCAGATACAAATTAGAAAACAGTCCTCGAATTACGTAGAATTTAAAATAAATATATCAAATTCACTTAGATATATTTGTCCCACTCACTCAAGTAAATTTGATTAATTTATTTTGGTTTTTAGACAAAATTCTGAATTTGTTTTCTAAGTGCCTGTTTGGCTATCTAGTTTTTTTTATATTAAAAATACTAAAAAAATCAATATAATATATTTAGTAAAAAAATAATAATTAAAATTAAAATATTAATTTTTAATACAATAATACTCTTTATTTATAATTTATTTAATATTACTAAGAACTACGTATAAGTGTTTATCCCAACCATATTGAAGAGAAAAACTGTTTAATTTAAATAAAAAATTAAAAATTAATTTTTTACCAAAATAATTAACTTAGAAAATAACTTACAAATTAATTTATAAAATAATTTATTAAATTAGATTTAATCCTTTTAACTAAAAATACAAATAAAAAATATTTTCAAATTAATTGCCAATGGAAGCCAGTATCTAACTTTTCTCGTTAGAAAAAGAAATAGATAATTAGAGGATGAAAGTGGACAAAAATAAATAAATAAGCGCCAGTGTCGGAAAATGGCAAGTGGGCCCAGTGTACTTAAATCCAAACAGAACCATAGGGCTCTTTATCACGAAGGGGAAGTGGGTCCACCATGTCAGCAGCATAAATCATCTTATTTGTTGTTTACTTGCCACGTGGACAACATTGGGACCCACAATTTGATAATCCGTTGAAATTTAGTCAACGACTCATCGGTTCTCCGTGGTTTTTTATAACAGCAGCTTTTTTGCCTCCGTTATTTTTTTTTCATATTTTTTTTAAAAATTAAAATATTAATTTTTAAAATATTCTATTAACACTTTATTATATTTTAAAATATAATAACATTTATAATCATAATTTATTTACTAACACTGTCAACTGAATATAATTATTTATATTAAATATATAAAATGACAAAAATTTTAATTTGAACAAAAAAGTAAAAAAGTGATTTTTTTACTTGAATAACTAATTTTAAAAAAATTAGTTTAAAAATTAAATTACTAAATATAAAATATTAAACTTAATTTAATATTTTAACTAAAAATATAAAAAAATAAAAAATTTATTTTTTAAACTAATTGTCACTCGGGATTTAGCGTGTGTTTGGCTTAATTTTTTATAGATATTTTTTTAATTTTTTTAATAAAAATTTAGATGTAAAAAATATAAAAATTGCCAATTAATTATAGTAAAATGCTAAATAAATGAGTTTTTTTAAAGAGAATTCTAAGTAAAAATAACCTTCTAAAAAAATTAAGTCAAAACAGATACCAAATAGAGGCTTAAATAACCTGCCGTACGTATATTGGTGGCTTTTGATAACAACAGCTTTTGCTCCGTTGTTTCAATTTCCATATTTTCATTTATTAATATATATATACGTTGTGTGTGTGTGTGTGTGAAAACTAGTGCAAATAGTGCGAGAAATAGAGGGCCGTAAAATACTGGTATTGGTTCGGACTTTGAACGGAGAGAGGGCTTCTTGGCCTGAACCCCTCTCGCTTTCTCTCTCTAGATTTTCTCTTTCTACCTCTTCTTCTCCTCCCTCTCATTGCGATCTCTGCAACTCCAAAGCTATATTCCTTTGATCTCATTTTTTTCTTTATGGGTTTCTCTCATTTTCCGTTAAAGATGGACGACACCCAGTTTTTTTCAGGTACTCTCTCTCTCTCTCTGTTCTATCCTCATTTGTGTTTGGATGATGGGAAATTATAAATTGTTTTGCTAAAGCTCCCTAGATTTGGGTTTTTCTTTTTCTTTTATGGCGTGTTTTGAGGATTTTTTGTTAATATATTTTTTTTGAAAAAATGGGAATCTATAATTGTGTTGTACACATTTATTTAAATTGCTAGGAATCATTGATCATGGTTTCAGGTAGGAATTATGGGGTGTTCTTTTTTTCTATTCTTTTCTTTTCTTTTCTTTTCTTTTTTGTATTTTTCCTCTGGTTTTTTATTTTATTATTTTGGACATCTTATGAATCTTGATATGAGGTTAAGGTTATACAATTGCGTATGGGTTGTAGCTGATTTTGACATTTATGTGTCTTTGTTTTGTTTTTGCTTCGTAGCTAATCTTGCTCTCAAAGTTCTAGATGTTAAAAACTTAAACCGGTTTAAGATTTTGAATTTCAATTTGCCTGTGGTGATTCTATTTCATAATTTTTGTTGTTATATTTGTGTTTAGATCTTCAATCTCATTGTTGTCAATATATGAATCCGTTGACTGTTATAATTCAGAATGAAAATCTGATTATTATTTTATGAGTTTGATGACAAATCCTTTTCAGGAACGTTGTGTCAGTACAATGCAGAAAGTTTTAGCTTATTATATTAATGGGTTTTTATGCACTCCCAGGTTAGGCTTTCTTGCAATTTGTGAATTTATTTCTTGTGATTTAATATTCCTCTCTCTGGGCCTTTTGGACTGAGTCTTGGAGGAGGAGGAGGAGGAGGATACATTGAACAAGTGGTTCCTTCAATTATAGTGGAGAAGGCAAGATCTTGGGGGCTATTTTCTTTCTTTTTCCCTTTTTCCTTCTCCTGGATGTGGTCATGAGGTAATACAATTATACTGAGCTGAGACATAAAAAGAATGACTGGGGGAAGGATAAGGGCGAAGCTCCGCCGGAGCAATCTGTACACATTTGCATGCCTTCGGGCATATGATGCTGACACAGAGGAGCCACATCAATTCCAAGGCCCTGGATACTCGCGAATTGTATACTGCAATGAACCACGTCGCCACAAAAAGAAGCCTTTTAAATACTGCACGAACTATATATCGACAACAAAATACAATATCATCACATTCCTACCCAAGGCCATCTTTGAGCAATTCCGCCGAGTTGCCAATTTGTATTTCCTCCTAACTGCAATTCTGTCACTCACGGATGTTGCTCCATTCTCAGCCGTGAGTATGATTGCTCCCCTTGCCTTCGTGGTTGGGCTTAGTATGGCAAAGGAAGCTTTGGAAGATTGGCGTAGATTTATTCAGGATATGAAGGTAAATATGCGAAAAGCTAAGGTTCATAAACAGAATGGTGTATTTGGTCCTAAGCCATGGATGAAGCTTCGGGTTGGCAATGTGGTGAAAGTGGAGAAGGATCAATTTTTCCCTGCAGATTTACTTCTTCTGTCGTCAAGTTATGAGGACGGAATTTGTTATGTGGAGACTATGAACTTAGATGGAGAGACGAATTTGAAAATAAAGAGAGCTTTGGAGGTAACCTTACCATTGGATGATGACATGACTTTCAAGGATTTTACGGGGAAGATTAGATGTGAAGACCCCAATCCCAACCTTTACACTTTTGTGGGTAATCTCGAGTATGATCGTCAGGTTTATCCTCTAGAACCTAGTCAGATTCTCCTCAGAGATTCAAAGCTTAGGAATACATCTTATGTGTATGGAGTGGTGATATTCACGGGTCATGATAGCAAAGTCATGCAGAATGCAACAAAATCTCCTTCAAAAAGGAGCAGGATAGAAAAACAGATGGACAAAATCATTTACATTCTCTTCAGCCTCCTTCTGTTGATCTCATTGATCAGCTCAATTGGATTTGCTGTGAAGACAGAGTTCCAGATGCCACACTGGTGGTATTTGCAACCCTATGTTGATTCAAAATTGTACGATCCCAATAAGCCTGCCTTGTCAGGCTTATTCCATTTGGTCACCGCCCTCATACTGTATGGATATTTGATACCCATTTCTCTCTACGTTTCAATTGAAGTGGTGAAGGTCCTGCAAGCAACGTTCATTAATCAAGACATCCATATGTATGATGAAGAGACCGGAACTCCTGCTCAAGCACGGACATCAAATTTAAATGAGGAGTTGGGTCAGGTTGACACAATCCTATCTGATAAAACCGGCACTTTGACATGCAACCAGATGGATTTTCTCAAGTGTTCCATTGCAGGTGTGCCATATGGAATGCGTTCTAGTGAAGTTGAACTTGCTGCTGCAATGCAGATGGCTAATGATCTTAATGTTCAAGACTCCGAGTTAGCCCATAAAAGCGGGGCACATTTCCCAGAAATTGAGCTGGAGACTGTTGTTACCTGTAAAGATGAGCAGGATCGGAAGCCTCCAGTAAAGGGGTTTAGCTTCGAGGATAGCCGTCTCATGCACGGAAATTGGTTGAAAGAACCTAATCCAGATGTCATTTTGCTGTTTTTTAGGATCCTTGCTATTTGCCACACTGCAATTCCAGAAGCAAATGAGGAGACTGGTGGATTTACCTATGAAGCAGAGTCTCCAGATGAAGGTGCTTTTCTTGTTGCAGCAAGAGAATTTGGCTTTGAGTTTTGTAAAAGAACTCAATCAAGCATATTTGTTCATGAAAAATATCCTTCTTCGAAAGTGCCAATTGAAAGGTTAGTGCATGAATGAATAATTTGCGTTATTAGTTTGCGTCTTGTTAATTAGCCGTAGGCTTTTGGCATCTGATTTTGCCTCGTGGAAAATTTTCAGGGAGTACAAAATTCTAAATCTGCTGGACTTCACTAGCAAAAGGAAGAGAATGTCTGTTATACTCCAGGATGAGGATGGCCAGATTCTTCTCTTGTGTAAAGGTGCAGACAGGTTTGGGTCATGGAATTCTTTCCTTAACTTTCCATTTTCCCCTTTTGATTTTCTTTATAGGTGCTTGAACTTATAGTGATTTCATTAGTTACCTTTTTGAGATATTCAGGTAACTTGCATACAGCATTTGAACATTTTATGTATCTATAGTATATTCTTTTGAACTCTTATGGTCAAAGTGGGAGACAAACTTTTAGCTGTGGCCTTTGCTTATTTTCGTTGGCTCTTCAAGTTCTACCTTTTGTCTAGATTGTCTTTAAGGTAAGAAGAATACACTTCTAAGAAGGTGGTGTGTCCGTGTAGAACATACCCTCCTTGGAGGACCCCAAACACTTAATTGGACACTCGTCCAAACATGACTTATCAATTGTTTATATATTTTTTAGGATTAGTCATTTTTTGGACACCTGGGGGCAAACATATCATCCCTTGGACATAGATGGAGCACATTACAAGTTTGGAAAAATAACTTCGGACAAAGTGACAATAACAATAGTTTAGAATTAATCATATGGGATTTGTGTTAGATGATATATGCCGTGTATGATGTATGGATTGATAGGACAATTTTTATAAAAGTGATATATTAATGTTTAAGCAATGGAACATTTGTGTAACAAAATTAATTAGTGTCGTGTCATTTTCCATTCCTTTTGGATGAAATATTGACACATGATATGGTAAAGGCATGTCGTGTCCTGGATTTTTGAAAATCACTGTGGCAGCATTGCCGTGTTAAGTCTGCTTGTCCGTGTGTCTCTGATACTTAGGCTTTAAGCTAAGTTGATGGTAATCCAAATCATTGTTTCTTTGCTTGGTTTATGCAGCATCATCTTTGATCGGTTATCAAAGAATGGAAGAATGTTTGAGGGAGTTACTACAAAACACCTGAATGAGTATGGGGAATCTGGTTTGCGTACACTGGCACTTGCTTACAGAAAACTTGAAGAGACAGAGTATTCTGCTTGGAACAATGAATTTCTTAAAGCAAAGACTTCCATTGGCGGTGATCGTGAGGCAATGCTTGAAAGGGCATCTGATATGATGGAAAGGGATTTAATCCTTGTTGGTGCAACTGCTGTGGAAGACAAACTGCAGAAAGGGGTTTGATTGACATTGCTATACAGCCATAAATTTATATATTATTCTTGATTGTTGCGCTCTTCTCCAACTTAACTACTGCATTTATTATCTGTAGGTACCTCAGTGTATAGATAAACTGGCTCAAGCTGGTCTGAAAATCTGGGTTTTGACTGGAGATAAGTTGGAAACTGCAATCAACATAGGGTCTGTATCCAAACAATCGAAGTTATTAACAAAACAATTGAGAAAGAGAGAAAATGCTCTTATTTATTAATAATGCTCCAAAAATTGAAATGAAACTACTGTTTTTGTAATGCAGGTATGCCTGTAGTCTGCTCCGACAGGGCATGAAGCAAATCTGCATAACTTCAATGAATACAGACACGTCAGAACAAGATTCCAAAGAGGTATATGTTTTAGATAGAGGGATGTGAATTATTTTCAGGAAATCTATACCATTTCATTTTAGAATTTGTTGCTATTTGCCACTCATAAGGCTGTGAAGGAGAACATTTCAATGCAAATAACCAATGCCTCTCAAATGATCAAGCTCGAAAAGGATCCTCATGCTGCGTCTGCATTAATTATTGATGGGAAAACTCTGACATATGCCTTAGAGGATGATCTGAAGCATCTATTCTTGAATTTAGCAGTTGATTGTGCATCTGTCATATGCTGTCGTGTCTCTCCTAAGCAGAAGGCGTTGGTACTGTTACTTTTTTTTTATGACCTAATTTTCTTTGTCTTCTGAACTTATTATTAACTGCTAGTCATTCCCCTGTCCCTTCTTCATGTGTTTTCTGTGTTTGTTTTATTTTAGTTTCATTTTGTCACCAGGTAACAAGATTAGTAAAAGAAGGAACTGGAAAAACCACCTTAGCAATTGGTGATGGTGCAAATGATGTTGGAATGATTCAAGAAGCAGATATTGGTGTTGGCATCAGTGGGGTGGAAGGAATGCAGGTTTGTAATATCTTGAAGACTCTTTTTGCTTGATGCATCCATAAAGTGAACCCGGCAGGGTAGCTCAACGGAGCATCTTTGTTCGTTAAGAGAACACACAAAAATATTTTTTAAAGTCACTTTGTATTGATATTTTTTGAGACTTGTGGTGTGGCTTGGGCAGAGGGGTGGGCCATTTTTTTTTTTTGTGTGCGTGTGCGTGTGAAAAGAGAAAGGTTAGCAGTGTACTGGATCTGCATGTCACTTATCATGTCTAAAATCAACTTGGACTTTTGAAGGACTTTTCAGTCTGGACCTCTTACCCCTAAGACAAATAACCAACTACAAAATGCCATGGGAATTGTTAAGTCACCAATTGTTTCAAAAGTTTAAGTTATTAGGAAATTGGTTCAATAATGTATATTAAGCTATTCAACACTCATCTTCAAGTACAATCTCGTCTCGCACACGAAAAGACAAACACACTGAACTGAACTGAGTAGATGCGCCAACACACATAGTATATAATAACAAATATAACAGAAAAATACATATAATGATATTTGAACCCATAACCTCGTGGAATCAGAGTTCTGATACTATGTTAAGTCATCAATTATCCTAAAAGCTTAAACTGTGGAAATGAACTCAATAGTGTATATCAAGGTATCCAACGGTAACCATCCTTGTTTTGAATTTAATTGCTCATTTTTTCCATATTCAATTGCTTCTTGACTGGAACTGTCCATTGATCTCCACTTTGTAGAAAAGATAATTATTGTTCCAATTCTAGATATTGTGAGGCTTGATATTAACGGTTATAAGCCTGACCCGTAATTCAGAAGCGCGAGCACGCATTACCACACTAAATAATTCAATGGGCCAACTTGTTATGATCAATAGTCACTTGAGGCTTGATTAATTGTGGTCACATTTATTTTATTTTTATAATCAGGCTTACAACATTCTCAGCTTTTTGCAGGCTGTGATGGCTAGTGACTTTGCTATTGCGCAGTTCCAATTTCTGGAACGACTTCTGGTTGTCCATGGACACTGGTGTTACAAGAGAATTGCTCAGATGGTAATAGTTCAGAAATGACAATATTGACGTAGCATATTAACATTGATTTT